>CAUYQV010041631.1:0-10820 GCA_963574575.1 Galagoides demidoff
CAGGGTGACAGAGCAAGACCTAGTCTCAAAAAAATAAAATAAACCAAAAGGAAAAGAAAAACTACAGGCACAAAGAGATATAAAGGTCACTGGAAGTCAAGAATAGAGGGGTAAAAAAAATTCCTATTGAGTACCAAAAAACCACTATTTGGGTGATAGGCACACCGCACTAAAAATTTCAACTTAAACATTATAAAAAGTATCCATGTAACAAAAACATTTCTTTTTTTTTTTTTTTTTTTTTTTTTGGCCAGGGCCAGATTTGAACCCACTACTTCCTTTTTTAATAATATTTTGAACTTTTTTTAAAAAAATCACTTTAAGAAAAAAGAGAGAAAGAAATTCCTAGGTTCCGTCAAAATCAAATGAAGCAAAATTTTCAGAAGTAGGGCCTAGGAATCTCTGTTTTTCCAAGTTCCCTGGGTGGTTCCAATGCAGCCAGTCCTTTGGAAACTAGGGAGTCACCTCACCTGCTTTCTCATGAGGAATGAAGGCAATGTGGTCGTTACAGAACGAAAGAAAGGCCATAATTTTTCCCTTAAAAAGAAAAAGATCCTCATCTGTTTTAGAATTTGTTTTACAGATCATTAAAAGCAGAGGAAAAGAAGGTTGGGACCCAAGAAAATTGTGCCTTAAAAACTGAAACTGGAGGGACCAGCAATAAATGAGAGAGCTACGGAATTATCACCTGCATCAACAGAAAAATATAGTTCAACATAGGGACATGGCAAGAAATACAATATCACATGAAGTGACTTGCCATCTGTGTACCAGCTTTAACAATACAGAATTAAGACAATAAATGTGCCGAGGGGAAGATATCATGTAGGTCAATCTTGTTCATTCAAATTTAGTAGATTGGGAATCTGCAGCAATTTTAACAGGTGGTTACTTTCCTGTCATATGTCAAGAAAGGCCGTGTTCTTAATACAAGATAGGGAAGACTGTTAGGAGATAGTTAAAACTCAAAAGGACAGTTCTGAAATGTCTTCATCACTTTGAAAATAACCGTTTCCAAAAACTTTTATAATATAATGCCAAATACTTTTAAATAGTCATTAAAACCGTCCTTAGAATTTCGACTGTAGACTTTCATATCTAATTCAAGTGACTGTATAAATTTGGAAGCTACAAAATCAATTTTCCATAAAATATCACTTGGGCTTCACTAACCCGAACTGGCCTTCTTCCTAATTAGGTTGAATTCAAGGGATTTTATTGTAATTCACTGCCAAGCCAAATTTTAAAAGCTTGGAACTTGGTGCTATTATGGGTTATCATACCATCCCTTCCCTCCATTAGCAGGGATGACCAGAGGTTACTAATACAATAAATATTTAATGGATGGCATCACCATCCCTTGCCCCCAGAAATAGAGATGCGGACACAAACGTACCTTCAGATCTATCTGTAACCTTGCATTCTGCCCTCTGGCTCGCTTGTGGCAAAAAGGGGATTTTTCCCAGTACAAAGAGAAATGGCAATTGACTTATTGGAGCCAAAGGTAAACATCAAGGAAGTGAGAAGAAAGGAATGAAAATAAAAAACACTGCAGCAGTTCCAGGAGACGTAGTCTCTGGGCCAAGAGACTTAAATGTCCTCAGGCCCCATGACATTTGAAATGGAAAGGTAGAGTGGAAATCCAGGGTTCCTGTAGAGCACAGTGAGTCCAGACTACTCAGAGGAGACAGGTGCAGCCGAAGCGGCCCACACTGGGCTCTCTGCACGGAACGAGAAACCGGGAGTTAGTGAGAACATGGTACCTCAGTTCTAAAAATAATCCACTTTTTTTTTTTCATTTCTGGTTTTAACACTTTCATTGCCCCTTTGTTTTAAAGGCCCTTTAGGAGTCCTGACATTTTCTTTCCATTTCCAAACCGACAGACAGGAAATCCAGCTACATGGTCAGAGAACTGCTGTTCCATGTCACACGGGGAACACAGACACACGTGTGCATGAGCACACCTAAGGCTGGCCTCGGTTTTACTGAAGAGAGGGAGTCGCCAGCAGTGAACTCTCCTTATCTCACCATTAGGGTTATTTGGGAGGAGGGTGAGATGGGAAGAGTGCACTTAATTCCCAGTTGCAATGGCCACCATCTTTCTCCCTCCACCGCCCACGTAATGGTAAAGAACCTGGACATCCAGGCCAGAGAAATGTCGACTTCTGTCCCATCTTCACAATGCCCTTAGATAGGTTAACTGATTTCTACTACTTGGTTTCTTCATGTTTAAAATGCTGATAATTATTTTCATTCCATTCTTGCTTCACATTCCAGCAGCAGCAGGAGGGGATAGAATGTGCCCAGACAGGATGCCTTAGGACCAGGGCCTGGCTGCCACTCCCAAACCAGGTCAGAGCGTTCCACCAGTGACACGCTATGTGTTTAACTCCTCCCTGTTCTTGTCCTCCCACTGCTGGGGAAGAAAATGGTTTAAATTATCCCATGATGTACAAACTTACGGGATGCTACTATTCTCTGCTTGGGGTGAACATGAGAGACATGGGGAACAGGCTGACCCTTGACTGGAGGCCACTGCCAACTACAGTATGGAACAGACTGTCTGCTGCCCTTGAATAGTGACTATCAGCTGAGATATCAGAAATTGAACTCGCACCAAGAACACTACCAGGAGGAAAGGTCTCTGTGAGGACACTCCTAATCAAATCTAGAGAGATGGATGTAGAATTCAAGCCTCTTATTCCCAGTCCTGGGGCTTTGCTTCGACAGTTTGAGTCACGTGAACTATGTAGACACCCCAGTTTATTTTTCTTACTCTTTTAGGATCCAGGGACCCGGGCTGAAACGAAGCAAGTTGTCTCAATGAATTTCTCTTTTTCTACTTGTCAATGTCAAAGCAAAACAGACAGATCTGTAAATAAAACATTTAGTTTGGGAAAACAGAATGGCAATTGAGGGTATACATGTAGACCATGGTGGTCTTCACTGTCCAAAGAGCAAAGGGGCAGGTGGAGGTCTTGCTATTGTGAGAAGAAAAATGTTACATATTATTTTTGAAGAAAACTCATTGGCATCAACAAAATGTCTGGCAGCTGGCAAGCTCTGATTGGGAGGTGACGGCAATAGCTAAAACTAATCTTAGAGGCATAGCGGTTCATTTCAGCTACAACTAGGTAAAATGAATCTTAAGGCGACAGCATTTTGGCAGCTAGCTTACAATACAAGCAGGCAGGTGCCAGTGTCCTGAGTGCTATTTTCCCCTCTGGTTTCTCACCTCTAATTTAGTTGGGTACTATACCTCCAATTCATACAATCAACTTGTATATACTCAATACCACAAACTCTTGTAAGCAAGTCTCATTTCACTCACCAGGACTCACTCAAGGCTACGCTTCAGGATGTTGCCGGGCACTTTCCACCTCTATCTAAGAAGGCAGTAGTAAGGAGTAACCGGGAGATGGCAGAGGTATAATGATAAACATGAGCGATGACAAATAAATTGAATCTCCGTGTCCTAGTGGAACTGAAAAGCAGTCCTGGACCCACACTAATGCTCCCAGAATTTCATATCTTTTGCTTCTATCTCACCACAAGGAAGCTCAGCACTTCTACTATAATAGATAATCTGTATTATTTCTTCTTGACTCCCTGAAATCTTCAAATTACACATGAACCTTTTCTAAGAAACAAAATTTGTCTTGACCTCCTTCTTGGCAATCTTATAAAATACAAATAGCAGACAAAAAAAAAAAAGAGAATGGTTAATTGATTGAATTTTAAGACTGAAAACACATTGAGGGGGTCACAATCCAACTGATATAAAAACTGGGGACGAGAGGTCAAATGACTTGCTCGTCATTGCACCCCTGAGAAAAGGCTAGAACCCACGTCTCCCGGTGCTGAATTCATTGTTCGTCTCCTAACGTACCATACTGCTTACAAACCATGGTTAGATTTCTAATAGCTCAGCTGATAGTAACAAGATCCTTGGCTGTCCTCAGCAAGGCAATCCCAGAGACATAACATTTATGCATGGGGAACAATAATTTTAGGATCAAACAAGCAAACTTATGCCTCCATTTTTTAAAAAAAGCTTGAACAACATTTGCCAATGACTGAATCACCTTTCTGGTCAGTCATGATTCTCGAGTTGCACTGGGCGGAATTCTTAATCTAAAGGGTCTTGGCAATGGCATTGAGAAGAATCCATGAGTCTATGAAAGTAAACATAAAATTGTATGTTAATGTGCATTTTTCTGAGACAAACAGCTATAGTCTCCATCAGATTCTCAAATATTTCACCTGAAAACCTTAGGAATCACTAAGCTAATACAAGTACTCCCTCCCTTTCTAAAGTTTTGATGCCAATTTTTCTTGTGAATTTCACACTATCCCCTCACCTCCATTTTCTTAATAGTACTTTATATGACATCAGAATTAGCTCAATAACATTTCTGGAGATTTTTAAAAACACCCTTAGGCCCTGGGTACTGCCTGTGCAGCTCAGTGGACAGAATTCTCTTAAAAAGTATATTCTTTATCATGAAGAGACCCTAAACTTGGCTGGATTTGAAAGAGAAGCTCCAAAAATGAAATTTTCATGATTTTTCTTCTTCACCTGAAATCCACTTTATGAAATACTGACTTTTAAAAAACCTTAAAGTCAGGCTGACTATATCGAGAGTGGTAAGATCCTGAAATATATAAGCCATTGCTATTAAGCATTAAGATATAAGGGTCCTCTTTAGTAGAAAGCTGGGTTACTGTATAGTCGAAACCTAACTATCCATCATAAACACCCTCAATACATTTGAAATAGCAGGGTGGGTGGCTTCTCTCACTTTGAGGGTCATTTATGAAGTGATCAAAGGCTGGAGTGGGAAAAAGAAGTATGAAGAGGGACAGGGCTTTATAGACTGAATAACTTTTCTCATTCTCAATATTTCTTATGTTCTTTTACAACAAATTGCTTAGCTCTTGAGAACAGACTCATAAAAGAGGTAAAATGTATTTTTTCTATCCTGAATCTGAACTTTATTTTTTAACATATAAAGTTGTAATGACCCTTTCCAAACAATATGAGCCAAGACTTCAAAAATGTCCATTGTTTCAGAGACACACATTACTCTGTGCAGTTTGTGTCCATCAACTGAATGAGAAAGGAAAACAGATGAAAGTCATTTGAAAGACAACATCTCCTAGGAGTTAGGCTTGGAAGCTAGTAAGGCCCAGTAATCCTCCTACCTAGATAAATAGAGTTTTCCAAATGACTAGGGGGATCAACTGTGACGCAGGGACAAGCATTTGAACCTTATAAAGGAGACCCCAGATTAGACCTTGGGGAGAGGATCCAACATGCTGCTCCTTCATGGCTGGCCAACCTCGCTAAGACACAACCCTACCTCGAGTGGAGAGGAACCGAAATAAAACAATGTCTTCCAGCAATGTACACATATTCAAATGGAATTTCTCTAAGCTTAGAAAACTCAAAGTTTATTCAGTCCATATGCTGTCCCATTCCTTCCCTTTTAGCAAACAGAACTTAGAAACAAGCAACCATTTCTTAGTTGCTCAGGATCAAAATCCCTCCTCCCTCAATGGAAAATCATCAGTGACAGTAACTATGTGTTACTTGGAATGTCTAGAGTCTTATTTTTTCCTAACATAAAACTCACTGGATGCATTCTTCTAAAGTGTCTCAGAGGCCCTATTCCACTCTTCCTCCATTAGTAGCAAGCACAAGGCATATGATTTAACCTAACGTTGAGTTCCCAAAACTAGGATTCAGGGAAACTGACAATAGCAGTAGGGTGATTATCAATCACAGGAGATAGCATTATAGAAAAGAAATCACACAGAACATTCTTCTCATTAAGAAAATAAGTTCTTATTTAAAAAAAAGAAAAGAAAATTTAAAAAAGGAAAAGTTCTTAAAGTAGAGTAGATCACTTTTACTACATAAGTCAAAATTTATACATTTACAGAGAAGCATATGCTAGTCAGAAAACCCTTAGGTCAAACGCTACCTTTGCCAGTTGAACTTGTGCAAGTTTCTTTATCTGAAGCGCAGTCTCGTTATGTGTAAACTGGTAATAATTCTGAGATCATAAGAATGTTGAGATAATTAAATGAGATAATGCTTCGAACACAACGCCTAGCACATGGTAAGCACTCACTCAGTGTTAGCTTAGCTATTGTTATTGCTACATTTTTAATGACCAAAATCAAGGAAGGGAAAGCAAGTCCCCAATGTTTCTTTCCTCAATTCTGTTTATAATTCTATTCTTACCTACAAATATTCCCTTATTTGTGCTTTTGTTCTTTTGTTTCCACAAAAAAAAAAAAAACCCTCAAAAACAACAAAGAAAAAAAACACAACTCTTTCCCCCAGGGAAAACCTGGACTAGAGCCACACAGAACACTGAGAGGGCCTGTTATTCCCATTACTTTCTCAAGAATTGGATTGTTCTGAACTCTTTCATTCTCTCCTGGCGGGTTCCTTTGTTGTTCCCGAAGGGTCAAATTAACTTACAACAAAATCAGCATTCCTGATCTCTAACTTTAAGAAGAGGTATCCGAATTCCCAGGCCAAAGATGTCCCTTTGAGCAGCTCAGAGGCATCTCAAACCAATGGGCAAGAAAGAGCAGCCATTCACGGAACAAATAAGTGATTTGCATTTCCAAGGATGTGGGGAAACATATTAGTTATAATTAGCAAACATGCAGAGTCCCCATGACAGCTTCACTTTACAAACCCTTGAATGTTTGACAAGAAAAGGTCATGTTTTGTAAAATCCTCAAAAGGTCATTCAATAACAAATCACATGAATGAAATCGCAAGGGTTCAGGGAGGTTAACAGAAACACCACAGGCAGCGAAGTGCGTTTTCAAGGTAAACAAGGAAAGAGGGAAAGCCGCCTTGCCTCAGCTCTGGAAGGGGAGAAATACAAGCAATCTCTAATTTACCAAACACTGTAATTTCAACACATTTTCTCTGTACTTGGTGGTTTAACACTGAATGTTCGGCACACTTGGGGGATTAGCAGATAACAGCCCAGCAACACTTCAACAGTTCCTCAGAAGGTCTAGGCAGGCCTTCACCAAGACATTCTGTTAGATTTTTTATTTAATACGTTTCATGAGTAGATTCTGCTTAAAACAAATAGTGGCCACATACATGGCATACACACCTGTGATGCTCCTCATACGACATGCTACACCCCCATATGACATACAACCCCCCACGTCCACACCCCAAACCTGGAACCCTTAGCCCCAGAAGCGTTTTCTGCTGGCACTTTGACCTGCTCATGACCTCTTTCTTCCTGGCTCTATTTTCTTCTTCAACAAGAGCCAGCACCACATCTCTCACAGTCAGGAATAACAAAGACTTGTTTATATAGGGTAATTTAGCTACAGGATCGGTGGCAAGAGAAGGATGATGTATCTGAGCCACAGGTCAAAAGCACAATTCAGATGTGCAGGGCTGCCAGGTTGAGGGAAGGGCTCCCTGGGGGCCAAAGGCACTGACTGCCCTCCAGAAAGTATTAATTATACAAGGGAAGGGAAGTGGGGAGCATCCTCTCAGCTGCCTCAGACTGGGACACACCTTTTGTTGGGTGTCAGGCCCAAGGATGCTGTGGAAAGAAGGTACCAGAGCTTGAGGCCAAGCAGACAGGTAGCACAGACCCCAGCAGTCCTGAGAAGGAGAGTCACTCATTGCAGCCCTTGGGAAAGGAGACAGCACCTTACAAAGCAGAGTCAGGGACTTGGCACCAGCAGACCTCATGCCTGACTTGCTCTGGGACCTCAGGCAGATTATTGCAACATCCCCAGGCCTCGGTTGCCCTCATTGTAAAACGGGCTGTCCTTATTCTTGCTTCCTTCCCCAGGTAAATCAAAGATAAAATAAGCAGTAGCTAGAGAAAGCCACGTATTATTTGACACCAAGAAGGGTTTGGGGTAGAAGTCCTATCTCTTATCACCACCCATTTCTACATCCTACTCAGGCCCCAGAATCTCATGAAAAATTGCTCTCTGGAGCCCTGTTCTCCTCAGAATATTACCCAAGTATGGCTGTTTTAAATGATAAGTAATTAAAATTAAATAAAATTTAAAATTCAGTTCCTCACTCACAGTACCGACGTGTCAAGGGCTGGTGTCTGCCACACTGGACAGTGCAGATACACCATGTTTCCATCACCACAGAAAGGTCACTGGGCAGAGGGGGTTGGACCTGCCTGCTGCAGACAGAGGACAGCCCTCCGACCTCCTCCCTGCACGGACATCCCACTTCACCCAGCCTCCTGAGCACCACACTCCCGGACGACCATCCTTCCAATGCAGCCCTGACTGATGGTTTTGAGCATGTATCTCTCACCTGTACAATTACCTGCCAACCATAAAGCCCTACCAGTTTGGTGACTGTGTGATCCGGACGGTCAGAACCAGGACACCTCACTTTGTCTTTCTTGCCAGCGATTTTAGCTTATTTGCCACGAGTACAGGGTATAATTAATATCACACAGGAGCCAGCATTGTCATTTTTCAAATCATTTCCCTGGAAATGTTCTACACCTCTTAATGGCCCTGCTAATGCTGTAGCTGTCATGTTTTGGACAGCTGCACTTTTACAAGACAAACTCTGTAGCGCCAGGAGACTCTCGGCAGACTTTTTAGCTCAGAGGCTCAGAGGCCATGAACGCCAGCCGGTAATGGCTAGATGGAAATCTTTGATTAATTTTTTTACCTCTTGGTGCTGACTGCTCCTCAAGTGTCACCTTCCCAGCTTCCATCCCCAGCCACCTCTCCCCTTCTTGCCCTCGTCCCTCCCCCTCTGCCACCTCCTCTCTTCTTTGCCACCTGATGGACAGGAAATGAATGGAATAGGCTAAAATCATACAACTGAATAAAGCCAGGACACTCTGCCCAAAGACGCAAAGGCTTAAACATCTGGACAGAAGCCAGGCCTCCTTTCTACATGCCACACATTTAAAAAGGACGACCCTTCATGCCTACTTAGTGTTATTTTTCAGAAATGAGCATTTTCCCCTCCCTGATAACATCTTAGAAAAGGTTCAAATTTCTCTATGAACGAGGTGCATGGAAAGAAAGACCAGGGGAGAAGGAGGACAATGAAAGGAATTATATGTGAAGCCACCTAGGAGCCATGGGCAAGGCAGGCAAGGGTGATCTGAACCACACCAAATACTGACTGTGGAATAAAACTTTTACACAAGAGGGAGCAATGTTTTGGATTGTTTGGGGTAGTAAGTAACAGACCAGTTTGCAGATGCTTTTTTTATAGGGTTAAAATTTTGTATTTCTTTAAATGATTGGCTGAAGGAAATTGTTGAGATGAACCTTGTGGACAATTCTGCCCAGAAAACATACTGTATCACCCAGCGCTGTTCAGGAAAACCTCTCTGCTCAGACCTCTCGTCTCCGAGGAGAGGGAAGGCCAGGTAGGGACAGGGCTCTCTTTTTGAAGCTGTATGGCAGCGTCGACCGACTGCTCCTTTAATATCGTATTTATTAGCAAGCCGTAGCCCAGGGAGAGACGGGCGCACAACTTCCCTTCACGCTGTGTCTGCAAAATGCTACAGAAAGTTGGACTCATCAGTGAAGCAGCAGGTCCCTTGGTTGAAACCAGCCAGGCCAGAAAAGTGACATGAACAGGATGCTGCTAAACATGCACAATTCGAAAATACACACCATATTCTCTTCTGCATGATTTGCTGCCATTTAAAAGACAATAAACAGCAACTTTAGATTGCTAACAACATGTCATTTAAGGTTTGCTGTTGCTCAACATCAAGAAAAATCAATGCCGGCTCTACGGGGGCAGCAAACCCCGAGAACTGAGCTCCATTTCAGGTCTGTTTGAACTCATTTCCTTTCTCCATGGTTGCCCCCTTGTACTCCCCCTCAGGCGTCCCCTCGCAGCAGGCTGACAGCTTGACACATTGACAGCTCGCACTGAATGACAACTGATTTGTACAAATTTCAAGCCTTATAAATCTACCTGTCACAACAACAACATAAAAGCGCCCAGGCCCAGCAGGTAATTCAGAAAAAGCTTCCCTTGACAGCACTTTCTGAAAAGCAATGGCGTGCCTCCTGCCAAAAATTCCGACTATCATCCTTGTATAACTTTGAATAAAAATTCAGGGCCCATTTTCTTGCCAACAGGCTACCAATCGTCTTATTTAAAGATTAAAAAGAGTGAACGGGAGAGAGGGGGGGAAAACATCCACACAATTTCATTTTATACTGATATGAAAGTCGCACCACCTGCTACGCCAGGATTACCACACCGTTTTTCTCTCCGGTGCTCAGGAGGAGTAAATGAGAGAGGCTTTTTACGGTATTTAAACAATATCCCAGATTGCAGGGGCTGCATCTCCTGGTCCTCTCCTGGCTCACCTGGGGCCAGTCCAGCTGCCAGAGCAAGGAATTTCCACTGACGGAGGACCGGGGGGGCCAGAGTCCGGGCCAGTTGGCCATTGTTTTACCTGCCCCAAGAGTTCTCCAAAACAAAACCCCTTCATGTGTCTGCAGTCCCACCTCCCAGACCATTTTTCTTCCTGAAATGATCAAATCACGTCAACCTTCATCAAACATTCATTTTGTTCAAATCCACAGCATATCATATTATATCATCACTGCATTTTTTTTAATGAAGGAATGACTGAAGCACGTGACTTTTAGGTGTGCTTTTCTAATTAGGTGGCATAGTGAAGAAAAAAATCTTCGTGTGACAAGTGAAACTCTCTAAGAGTAGAACCAGAATGTTTTAAAACTATAACTGAGAAAATGACATGAAGGCTGTGTTGATCAGTTTGATGGAAGTATTTCA
>CAUYQV010041635.1:0-53389 GCA_963574575.1 Galagoides demidoff
TTATCAAAGATCAAATGACGATAGTAGCTGGGCTCATCTTTTGGTTTTCTCTTCTCTTCCATAAATCTACCTCTCTGTTTTTGTGCCAGTACCATGCTATTTTGATCACTATAGATTTATAGTATAGCCTGAAGTTTGGTAATGTGATACCTCCTGATTTGTTTTTATTTCTGAGTAACGTATTGGCTATTTGAGTTTTTTTTTTCTGATTCCATATAAAATGAAACACTACTTTTTCCCAGCTCTTTAAAATATGACAATAGTGCTTTAATAAGGATTGCATTAAATCTGTAGATTGCTTTGAGTAGTATGGACATTTTAACAATGTTGATTCTTCTCAGCCATGAGCATGGAGTGTTTTTCCATTTGTTAACATCTTTAGCTATTTCTTTTCTCAGAGTTTCATAATTCTTTTTATAGAGATCATCCTCAAAGGATATATTTTATTATCTTAGGTTAGGCATGTATAACCTTAATATAAATTACAGAATATATTATTTATTTTGTGGAATTGAGGAAATACAAGTTATTGTCTTTAAAACAAAATAAGAAAGGAATGAAAATAATTATTTCTGTAGGTAGATCCACATTTTTATTTGGGGTCTGTCAAATATAGGCTATTCTTACTATTAAGTATTTGGCTCAAAGTTACTTCAAACCAAGGTCCTTGTAATTTTGCAGCAACTAGGCAGGAAATCCTGTTCTTAAAGAATTGTTCTCTCTGCCATTCACGTGGGGATGTGCCCCTGAAAATAGCCTGAGAGGGTAATTGGCCCTACAGAAATATCGGAGTGAGGTAATATAAAACTATGACATGTTTTTGTTAACAAAACATATTTATATTAATAAAGGGTATATAATTTTAAATTTGTCAAAACCTTTTGCAAAGTTTTTGACCGAAGCAAGTGTCCATATTCAACTATGACCCCAAGTAAACTTGAAAGATGCTAGAAATGAATTATTCTTTTATATTTAAAATATTCTGTAAATTATTTTTTGAATGCATTCTAAGCATAAGAAAGTAGGCTGAGTTTTGGAATAAATAATGAACTCCACATATCTTCGTTAATCTTTCATAAAATAATCCTGCAAATGTTAATAGATAAGGAATAATTTTGTGATTTTATTAGTCTTTCAGGCAGTCCAGAGGACAACCAGTTTATTTTTTTCTAGTATCTGTGAAATGCTATCATAGTCATTCTTGTGAAAACTTACATATATCCTTTTTCATTTAATGCAATAAGGCTACTAGATTACTAGAGAAGCATAATGAATTCACACTACTTTAGATTATCTGAAGGATTGTCTTTGAATTTATCTTGAGCTTATCTTGAGTTGGAACTCGGAACACAGCAGATGTTAGAATATCCATTTATGATGTTTCAAGTGGCCACTGATAGGTATAGATTTTTTTTTAAGTTGGAGGAAGTACCAAGAATTGTCCATAATTTATTGTTTATCTCATCTGTACTGTGGTCCACCCTGAGCATCACACCTGTGAGCCACCATTTGGTATGGTTACGTGGAGACAGAATTAGGGAAACACTGATCTATGTATGTTACATTATATATTTGAGAAAGTCAGTGGTTTTAGAGTTGAAATAAGTTGTTTAATATAAAATAGCTAGTTAGAAGGACAGCACAGAGGAAAAAGTCCTCAACTAGAAATAAATACACATTGGATCCCTCTGTTGGAAATAGCAGCAGAAAAATGATTGATAACTGTGACCAGTAACTTTCCAAGAGTATGGAATATAGATTTAGCACACTGTGTGCAAGACAGGTTCCATTACCTGTATGAATTTAACATGCTTCTATCTTGTGTCTTACAATTCTGGTGGTTGTCAACAATTAATTAAGGCATTGGAGGAGTTAATACAAACAGCATCATTGTTTGTGTTGCATGAGTCAAATAGAATAATGATCCAATCAAAGAGAAGGATCAGGTGACTGTGAATATATAGTTTAGGGGTGACAGCAATGCTGAACCCGAGTAATTCAGTGTAGACACAGAAAGAAGCAGAGATAATAATATGATAGCTTACATGTATTTTGATCCCCATTTTTCAGATGGGGAGAATGGGGTTTACATATCTTAAATCATTACTCACAGTCAGATAGCTGGTAGGTGGTTTTGACTTCGTCTGACTCAAGGCCCACATTCTTGAGTAGCGAGAGAAGCAGCGATGTGGGGGAAAGCCTGATACTAATAACTCTTCAGTTTCTAGGTCTGGTCTTCCTTGAAGACTGTGTGTTCATCTTTTGGGTTCTAGGAGATTCACACTATGCTATCTTCTCCACTTCCTTATATAAGCTAAGTTTGTTTCTTAAACTAAAAGAGCCTTTACTAAAATTGGGAAATTAGGAGAGTGAGACTGAAGAGAGGCTTCTCGGCACGCTATTGGAACTATTTACACAGAATATGAAATGTCAGACAGCATAGCATTTTAACAAAGACATCTCCAACTAGAGATGAGAGATACAGAATACAGACATGGTGCCTAGATGGCAAAAATGAACAGCTACAAATAATGATAACATTGAAACCATGGTTATGTGACAGATTTAGGTTCAGAATTTTAACACTGTTTTGAAATTAAAGAGAAAGTGCTTTACTATTATTTGACACTTATAATGTGGTCAAAATATAATGAGAACTATAAAATCATGACATAAGATTATATTTTACCTGAGTAATTTCTTTTAAGAAAATATTTGTAAATGCTGTTCTCATGAGTGTTCTTTGAATTCCATCATTGTATTGCTATCGTATCATCAAGCAGAAGGATTTGTGTGCTATGCAACTTGGGTGCTCTTTTTTTTGGCCCTCTTAAGTACTCAATGTAGCACTGTTGTCTATAAGCACAAGGTCATATAATAGATCTTTAGAACGTTTTCTTTTCCTTTTCCTTTTTTTCTTTTTTTTGATATGGAGTCTCTCGCTGTTGCTCAGGCTAGAATGCCATGGTATCAGCCTAGCTTACTGCAACCTCTAATTCCTAGGTTCAAGGGATCCTCCTGCCTCAGCTGTCCAAGTAACTGAGACTACAGGTTCCCATTAAGACACCTGGCTAATATTGTCTATTTTTTTTAGGTAAGATGGGGAGGGGGTTCACTTTTCCTCAGACTGGCCTTGAATTCCTGAGCTCAAGCAACCCTCCTGCTTCAGCTTTGCAAAGTGCTAGGATTGCAGGTGTGAGCCACTATGCTTGGTGAAGAACATTATCATAGGGTGTAACTAAAACATTACACCCATTGAACAGCAACTCTCCATCTTTCTCTCCCCGCAGTCCCTGACAAACACCATTCTCCTTTCTTCTTTGGTGAATTTGTCAACTTTAGATTCCTCAAACAAGTGGAATCATGTGATATTTGTCCTCCGACTGGCTATTTTACTTGGTATAATGTCCTCAAGGTTCATCCATAACAAAAGAAGGAATATCTGCCACATATAACAGACGTGTTTTCCTTTGTTACAGCTGAATACTATTACATTATAGGTATATATCATATTTTAATTAATTTAATAATTTCAATGGACAAATACAAATTGTACATATTTATCATGCACAACATGTTTTGAAATGTGTATACATTGTGGAATGGCTAAAACTAGCTAATTAATGTATGAATTACCTCACACAACTTATTTTCATGTTGAGAAGCCTCAAAATCTGCTCTCAGTAATTTTCAAGAATACAGTACAGTGTTATTGATATAGAAACTGAGCTGTACACCATGTATTTCTCTTGATGGTGTTTTTTCTATCTCACATTTTATACCCTTTGACCAAGATCTCCCCTCATCCTCCACACATGGTAACCACTATTCAACTCTCTATTCAACTATTTTAGGTTTCACATATAAGTGAGATCATGCAGTATTTGTCTTTCTGTGCCTGGATTATTTCGTGTAATACAGTGTCCTTCAGGTTCATCCTTGTTATTGCAAATGACAAGACTTCCTTCTTTTTTAGAACTCTGAATGGTATTTATTTCATTGTGTGTATATATGCCACATTTTCTTTATTCATTCATTCTTTGAGGGACACTTAGCTTGATTCTATGTCTCAGCTATAGTGAATAGTGCAGTACTGATTATCTCTTCAACATACTGATTTCATTTCCTTTATGTATATACCCCAAATGGAATTGCTTAAACATAAATTTATATTTTCCTTAATGTCTGTAACTAATTTATATTCTTATCAACAGTGTGCAAGGTTGCCTTTTCTCCACATTTTCACCAACAATAATCATTTGTCTTTTTGATAATAGCCTTTCTAACACATGTGATGTGATGTGATTGTGATTTTAATTTGCATCTCTCTGATGATTAGTGATTTTGACCATTTTAAAAATAAATATGTTGCCATATTTGTACATCTTTTTTTGAGAAATGTCTATCCAGGTCCTCTGCCTATTCTTTAATGTGGTTGTTTCTTTTTTCACTATTGAGTTGTTTTAGTTCCTCATATGTTTTAAATACTAATCCCTTATCAGATGTATGATTTGCAAACATTTTCTCCCATTCTGTAGGCTGTCTTTTGGATCTGTTGATTGTTTCCATGGTTGTGCGAAGTGTTTTCATTTGTTGTTATTGCACATGTTTATTTCTGCTTTCCTTGCCTATGTGTTTGGGTTTATATCCAAAAAATCCTTTCCTAAGGCAATGCCATGAAGCTTTTGTTCTGTTTTTCTATATGTATTTTTTTCTACCAGTTTTACCATTTCAGGTCCTACCTTGTAAGTCTCTAAAACATCTTTAGATGATTTTTTTTGTATCTGGTATGAGCTAAAGGTCTCATTTCTTTCTTCTGAATGTGAATAATCAATTGTCCCAAGACCATTTATTGAAAATAATGGACTTTATTGTATACTCTTGGTCCTTGTCAAAAATTGATTGATTATAAATATGTGAATTTATTTCTGAGCTCTCTATTATATTCCATTGATCTATGCATGCATTTTAATTCTAGTACTATACTGGTAGATTTGCTATATATATAATTTTTTTTTTTTTTTTGAGACAGAGTCTCAAGCTGTTACCCTGGGTAGAGTGCCATAGTGTCATCAAAGCTCACAACAGCTTCCAACTCTTGGGCTCAAGTGATCCTCTTGTCTCAGTTTTTCTGTTTTTAGTATAGATGGGTCTTGCTTTTGCTAAGGCTGGTCTTGAACTTGTGAGCTCAAGCAATTCACCTGGGTTAGCCTCCCAGACTGCTTGGATTACAGGTGTGGGTCACTGCACCTGGGTTGTAGCATATTTTGAAGTCAGATATTGTGATGCCTTTATTATTTTTTTTTCTTTCTGCTCAAGACTACTTTGGGTATTTGGGGTCTTTTGTAGTTCCATACATTTTTTTTTTTTTTTGGACTCTGTAGATAACTTCGTGTGGTATGGACATTTGAACAGTATTAGTTCTTCTAATCCATGAGATCCACAAAATCTCTTTTTATTTATCTGTCTTCATCAGTGTTTTATAGTTTTTTTGTGTACAAGTCTTTTACCTCTTTGGTAAAATTTATTTATAAGTATTCTATTTTATTTTTAGCTATTATAAATGGGATTGGTTTCTTGATTTCCTTTTTAGATAATTTGGTGTTGGTCTATAGAAACACTATTACTTTTTATATGTTGATTTTATATTTTGCAACTTTACTGAATTTATTTATTAGTTGTAGAGTTTTTAGGGTTTTCTAGTTCATGTCATATACAAAGAGGGGACAATTTAACTTCTTTCTTTCCAATGTGCATAATTTTATTTCTTTCTCTTGCCCAGTTGCTCTGGCTGAGACTTCCAGTAGTATGTGGGAATAGAAGTAATGAGAGTGAGCATGCTTGTTTTGCTCCCAATTTTAGAGGAAAAGCCGCCTTTTATCACCTTTGAGTATGATGTTATTTATGGATTTATCATAGATGGCCTTTATTTGTTATATTCCTTCTAAACTTAATTTGTGGAGAGTTTATATCATTAAAGAATATTGTATTTTGTCAAATGCCTTTTCTGTATCATTTGAAATGATCATGTGATTTTTGTCCTTCCTTCTATTAATGTGATGTGTCACATTTACAGGTTTGGATATGTTGAACCACCTTCGCATCTCTGGAATAAAACACACTTTATTAACGTTAATGATCCTTTTAATGTGCTGTTGAATTCAGTTATTGCAGTATTTTGCTGAAAATTTATACAGCTATGTTCATCAGGGATATTTGCCTATATATTTTTTCCCCATGGAGTGTCTTTGTCTAGCTTTGATATCAGGGTAATGCTGGTCTCCTAACATGAGTTGTGAAGCATTCCATCTTCTTAACTTTTTGAAAGAGTTTGAGAATAATTGTTATTAATTATTTACATATTTGGTTGAATTCAGCTGTGAAGTTGTCACAGGTAGGCTTTTCAAAGATGAGAGATTTTTTACTATTGATTAAATTTCTTTACTAGTTATAGGTCTGTTCATATTTCTATTGATATTCCAGTCTTTGTAGGTTGTATGTGTCTAGGAATTTATCCATTTCTTCTAGGTTATTCAATTTGACAGCATATAATATTTCATTGTATTCTTTGTATTTCTGCAGTATCAGCTGTACTGTCTCCTCTTTCTGATTTTATTTATTTGAGTCTACTTTTTTTCTTACTTATTCTAGCTGAAAGTTTGTCAATTTTATCTTTTAAAAACCCAACTCTTCATTTGTTAATATTTTCTAGTCTCTATTTTATTTATGTTTTCTCTGACCTATATTGTTTCCTTACTTCTTCTAACTTTGGATTTAATGTGTTCATTTTATAGTTTCTTGCAATGTTGAGTAAGGTTTTTCGTTTGAATTTCTTCTTCTTTTTTTGATGTAGACATTTATTGCTATAAATTTCTCTCTTAGTACTGCTGTTACTGCATCTCAAAGTTTTTGTATGTTGTTTTTGTTTTCACCTATCTCAAGATATTTTCTAATTTCCAGATTTCTCTCTTTTGACCTGTTACTTGTTAAAGAGTATGTATTCAATTTCCATATATTCATGAATATGTACTTAATTTCATTTGTGAAATGTATAGTTTTTCATCTCTTAATATCAAGTTTCATTCTACTGTAGTAGGAAAAAATGTCTTGGTATAATTTAAATCTTCATAAATTTGTTAAGACTTATTTTATGACTCAACATGTGATCTATCCCAGATAATGTTCATGGGAACTTCTGAGGAATATGTGTTCTGATGTTGTTGGGTGGAATGCTTTATATATGTATATGTTGGGTTCATTTGGTCTTCAGTGCTGTTAAGTTCTTTGTTTCTTCTTCTGTATGAGTATTCTATCCATTGTTGAAAGTAGGGGATTAAAATCTCTTATTATTATGCTATTGTTTTTTTCTCACTCCTCAATTCTATCAATGTGTGCTTAATGTATTTATGTGCTCTGATATTGGATCTATATATGTATATATGTTATAAGTGAGTTTAATACATTTACATTAAAATAATTATTGATAGTGAAGGACTACTGCTGTGATTTTATTAGTTGTTTTCTGACTTGTAGTTCTTTTGTTGTTTTTCTTCTTTGCTGCTGCTTCTGTGTTTCATGGATTTTTTTTTTTTTGTAGAGACATGGTTTGATTTCTTTTTAAATTTTCTTCTGTGTATCATGTAGTGGTGTTTTCTTTGTGATGGGATTTACATAAAATATCTAGTTATAATCTATTTTAAGCTAATGTCACTTTAAGTTCAATTACATATAAAAACTACACTTTTGGGTGGTGCCTGTGGCTCAAAGGAGTGGGGCGCTGGTCCCATATGCCAGAGGTGGCAGGTTTAAACCCAGACCCTGGCCAAAAACTGCAAAAAAAACAACCCAATAAATCTTTTTACTCTCCACTCCAATTGTTATTAAGGTCACAAATTACATCATTTTATATTGTGCATCTATTAGCATCTTTATAGTTACAGTTTTTATACTTTTGTTTCTTAACTCTATCCCAGAATTATTAAAAGTGATTTATGTACCACCACTACAGTATTATAGTATTTTGTATTTTTCTACATTTTTACCTTTGCCAACAAGTTTTATATTTTCATATGTTTTCCTATTTCTGTTTTCCTTCTTTTAGTTTCAACTCAAAGGACTCCTTTTAGCATTTCTGGTAAAGCAGATTTATTAGTGATGAACTCCCTCAGCTTTTGTTATCTGGCAAAATTTATCTCTCTTTCATTTTTCCAAGGTAGTTTTGCTAAACATAGTATTCTTCATTGGCAGGTTGAAAAAAAGTTTAAAATCTATTATTATTATTGCACTTTAATTATATTGTTATACTCCCTTCTAGTCTGCAAGGCTGCCATGGAGAAACTCACTGACAGTCTAATAGGGGGTTTTCTTGTATATCACACATTGTGTGTCTTGCTGCTTTCAAAATTATCTCTTTGTATTTTAATTTGACAATTTGATGTAGACTTCTTTGAGTCATCCTACTTTTAGTATATCAGCCATTATATCTGTAAATAAATTGTATGCCCCTCTGTCTTTCTCTTCTTTTCCATTTTCCATAATACATATATTAGTTCACTTGATGGTGTTTCGTAAGTCCTTTAGGCCTTCACTCTTTTTTTTTTTTTTTTGTTCCTCTGGGTAATTTCAAATGGCCTAACATAAGTTTGCTTATTCTTTCTTCTGCTTGAGTAAGCCTGCTATTGAAGTTCTGTAGTGAATTTTTCAGTTCACTTATTATAATCATTGGCTCCTAGATTTCTGTTTGATTATTTTTTATATTTTCTATCTGTTCATTGAAATTCTTGTAATGTCCATTTATTCTTTTCCTCAAGTAAGAAAGCATCTTTGTAAAGATTATTTTGAATTCTTGGTCAGGTAGTTCTCATACCATTCTCTCCATATGGTAGTTCTCTCCATTTCTTTCTGGTTGGCTTTGGAGATTTATTTTGTATCTTTGGGCCATTCTTTGTGTGCCCTGTAACTTTGTGTTGGCACTGTGGACCTCTACCCAGTCTTTACCTGTTGGCCTCATGTAGGGAAAGACCTTTACCAATTGCTTTGGCTAGAGATTTTGAGACTCTCTGAACATGTTTCCTAGTTTGTTGTTGTTTCCAGTAGCCCCAGACATCTAGAATATGTTGTGTCTTATCAGCATCCTGAGTAGGGCTGTAGAAACCAGTCCCTCAGGCATCCGTCCAAAAAGCTGAAACTTTGGATGCATGTTCCACTCTACTCTTTTTCTCCTGAAGTAGAGATCATCAAGCTATACTGAATTCTGTTTGCTTTATTAGGGCCCTCTACAGTAGCAGCACACTGCCCAGTTTTTTATGTTTTTTTCTCATTGGTCCTGAGGCATCTAGAGTATACCAGATCCTATTTGAGACAGAAGAAACAAAAACCAATCCCTTGGCAGTTCCCTGACAAGTTAAAACACATGCCTCACTCTTTTCTTGTCCCCTGAAGGATGGGACACTAAGCCTTATTAGCCCCTGCTATACTGTCTTGTCTCACTAAGGCAACAGACTGCTTCCCAGCTCTTTTGTTCTGCAGTGGCCCTGTCATTTAGAGTATTCTGACTCCCATCAGCATTCCAAGACAGATTACACAGAAGCTAGTCCCTCAGGTAGCTTCCCAAAGTCAGAACATGGGATGCATAGTTCACTCTTCTCTTTAACTCTTTAGGGAAGAGCTAATAGCTTATAGTTTCCTCTTGATTATGTGGCACTATTCCAGAAGGTAGGGGGAGAGGGTACCCTGAATTTTTTCTACTGGCTTGGTACAACTTATTTCATGCATTGCTGGGATACAAAAGCTTCTTATTTGGTTTCTGAGTTTCTCATAAAGGCAGTTGGTTTATTTATTGTTGTTAAATTAGTATCTCCATCAGAGGAAGGAGGATCTTGGGCTTCTTATTCTGACATCTTGCTGATGTCACCTATATTCTATTTGATTGAATTTTTCATGTATTAAATATAGAAATATTGTAATCCTAGCACTCTGTGAGACTGAGGCAGGTGGATTGCCTGAGGTCACAGGTCTGAGACCAGCCTGAGTGAGAGAAAGACCCTGTCTGTAAAAATAGCTGGACATTGTGGCAGGTGCCTGTGGTTCCAGCTACTTGGGAGGCTGAGACAAGAGAATTGCCTGTGCCCAAGAGTTTGAGGTTGCTGTGAGTTATGAAACCATAGCACTCTAATGAGGACAACAAGTGAGATTCTGTCTCAAAAAAAAATATATATATATATGATCGTTTATTTGTTGTAAGTAATTACATATAAAATGAGAAATTTTGTAGTAATTTTACATGTAAACACTATCCAAGTTAATTAATTAATTAAATTTTATTTATTTATTTTAGTAAGTCATTTGTATGTAGATTATGAATACATTAATACCATTATTGGATTCAATGTGTTGATTATTTGTACAAATTGCAGTGCTTATATCCTACTAATTGACCTCATTTACCCAATTATAGTGTTAAGACATTTGTGTTCTACACCTGATAGATCCAATTTATAGGTACCAGTTTTGAATATTCATAGACTTGATGAACCAGAAAAACAGAAAATAAATTTTAATAGGGGACTTTTGTGAGTTTTATCAGCACTTGCACTGATTGCCTTATCACATTTGGCAATTGACAGACATATGCATTTGGCAAACATGTGCTTCTTCCTATGGCCATGACTTTTACCCAAATCTTGGTATAGATTCCTAACTTAGTGAGTTTAATTAGAAATCAAAGCACTCTCAGGTGCACCTTTTGTCCTTTACCCTACAGAGCAGACCAGATTCAGCCTAAACTCCCCACTCTGTATTTCCTTCACACTAGAGTTTTCTCTAGTTTCACCTGCCTCAATCTATGTAGGAGGAACCTCTAGAGTTTATCTTACCCATTAGCTTCAGAATACAAAAAAAAAAAAAAAATAATCACAGAAAGTAGGGACACCATTTATTTACTCACCACAAATTTGTGTAATCTTGAAAAGTTGACTAATTATGTGTCATTTAGTTCACCCTAGACTACAAGGTAAAGTAGTGGCTAATGGGCAAGTTCAGCTGAAACATCTGTTTTGTCTAGCCCAGTATTTATAAATTTTTAAAAATATATTGCCAATACTTAAAAATTTGGTTGCTTTATATAAAAATCTAGATTCTTGGCTTCTCTTAAAAAACCTGCAGGTCTGTAATAGTGGATCCAAATTTCCTTAAGGTAAACAATAGCTTAAGATTGAATAAAACTGCCCTTTTTTTACTTAGAGAATTTGTTCTTCATTTATTCCCGGTTGTGCCTGTCCACTATGTTCATTTATGCTACCTTTTCGGTGTGGGAGGGATTTTGATTTCATGACCCTGATATGCTACAGAAGTATAGTTCTTTCCCTTGGATATTTTGGGTGGGAGGGTATGCATTTAAAGGTAAAAATGAGGAGAAGACAAGGAGATTTGAAGATATGACTATCAATATTCTCTCTGACAGAATCTTTTAAGAGATTGAATAAACTCAGTTGGGAATAAACCTGTTTCAAATCAGGAGTAGATAATTTATCTTTTTGTATTTGATTCAAAAATTTATAAAATTTTGCATTAGTTCTTAACTTTTCAAACATTCAATGGAGTTTAGCCTCTATTTTCAATGACTATAGTGAGTGAATTCTTTTGGTGAAGAGCATCAGCCTTAGTGATCACAAGAGGGTAATTTATTGCCTGTTATGCTTTTGTTACTTTCTTCAGTTTACCTTGGTATATGGTTTCATTGTCTAGAAGGACCGAAATTTGCAGAAGTGATTTTCTAGTGCCATAACAAAAAAGATTAATGGTGACAGTTTTCTAAAATATGTGTTTCCTACCAGAGGCAGCATTCTCAGCCCATTTCCTTTAATGATATCTGGTGAGGATCTGATAAGCTTTATTCTACTTTGCAGAGGTCAAAGGTCATTGTCTTCCCCTTCATTCCAGCAGCCAACAACAAAATCAGGCAAATGTTATCACCATCATGCAGGAAGCTGTGAGGTTGCTTGTGTTAAACAGAGCACAAATACAGGAAAAGTGTCAGGCAGGTTAAAAGCTGGTAGAGCTGTGCTAGGAGAATATTATGCTAATAATGTTACAGACATACTGGAGATATGTGATTAGATTTCAGTAAAAAGTACTTAGAAATCCTTAAGCATTAAAAAAACATAAAAAATGGCCATATTATCTTACTTTGTCTGGAATGATGACCTGCTACTTTTAAAAATAGAAAAATAACAGCTAAATTGAAAGCAGTTATATTAGGAAATAGCACAACTTCTCAGAACATACAATTAAAAGTTCTGAATTTTAAAATTGTTCTCTTCTGTTTTGTGTAATAAAAATTCCTAATTATACTGTCATATTTCAAAAGAAAGGGGTATCTTCATTTTGTGGTTAAAGCTTTGTCATAAATACAAATTTGTGCCTTTTGAAAACTAAAGAACTCATTTCACTAAAAGGTTTTATTTTGTGTATTTCAATGGGGGTATTCATCTTCCTGAGTCGAGGTGGGTATATTCTACATATATCTACCAATATAGTTTTATGTACTATGAAGTACTTGCTAAAAAATTATCTGAAGAGTTTTGCATAATAATTTCCAAATCCATTCTATTGAAAGATTAAAACCAATATGAATTATAAAAGCTTTAGAAGAGGAGAAGAGAAACAAAGATAATATACAGGCATTTACTTTGATACAGCCACGGTGAACATTTTGATTCATTTTCTCTATATACTTTTCAACATATTTTCAAGCTTGCAGTCAAATGTATATGTATACATAAAGTATATATGTATCTCATGTGTACATACATATTTATAATATGGAATATCACTTTTTCTTAAAAAGTGACTTTATGGGGCGGTGCCTGTGTTCAAAGGAGTAGGGCACTGGGCCCCATATACTGGAGGTGGTGGGTTCAAATTTGGCTCCAGCCAAAAACTGCAAAAAAAACCCTCAAAAACAAAAACAAACTTTATTTCATAAATATTTTCATGTTTGTTGTTTCTAATAATCTTCATTTTCAATAGCTGCATCTCATATCATTGACTAAACAAGTCATAATTTATTCAGTGAGCAATTATAGAGACATACAAAAGATTTTCTTTATTGACAGTCTTTTAAATCTATGGTTGCTGTGGGGACAGTACCTCTTTATAGCTTGTGTCTTCTTATGGCCTTGATCAAGAAGGACTATGTCAGTTTTGCATGCTAGTGGCCACCTAGGATCTGGAGGGCTGCAAGCCATGATTTTGCTTTCAGTTCTGGGTGCATTAGCAGCTGTGGCTTGGGGGTTTCATCCAGAAGGAGTGGAATTGCTGTAGACATTTTGGGGGTTTGGTGAGCAGTAGGTAACCAGGGAGGCTGTGCTGTGATGGCAGAGCCCCACAGTGAGGATTCAGGAGCATCCCAGCATATCTGACAGCAAACAGCAGAGGAATGAAGATGCCACTGACCAGCAGAAGAGCTTTGTCTCCAAAGTGCTACAGTGGGACCTGACTGCACTGTGTGATGAGAAGAGCTGGGAAGAGCCCACCCTGCTTTCTCCTCCTGACAGAGGGAGACCATCAAGGCTGATGAAGCCTGCCTCTCCCTGCAGGCTGGTCTCCAGATTTGTCAGCTGCTGGGTAAAGATAGCGACCCCCTGCTCTCTCCTCGGTTCTACACTTACTGGCAAGGCAGACAATACCTGGATGACACAGAAGTGCCTCCTTTCCCCCCAAATTGCCATTTTTCAGGAGGTGGCAAAGCTCCTTTCTGGGGTCCTGCAATGATGAGCAGGAAGACCTGATACCTGCCCAGCTCACACCCGGGATTCAGAGCCTCAAAAGAAGATCTGGAAGTTTGAGGATAGATTTGAAGAAGAGAGAAATACAGACCTTCCCACAGCTACAAAGCAGCCAACCCAGAGGTCCTGAAATGGACAAATGACCTTGCCAAATTCGTTAAACAACTTAAAGAGTCCAAACTCAAGATGTCTGAAGAGGACCTAATTCCCAGGATACAGCAGCAAAGCAACACACTCCCCAGGAGTTTTGGTTCCCAACTTGAGAAAGAAGATGAGAAGAAGCAAGAGCTGGTAGACCTGGAGTCGGCCCCGCAGAAGCTGCAAGAGAAGCAGCAGAGGCCAGCTGTCCCGAGGACATTAAGGATATGACCAAAGACCAAATTGCTAACGGGAAAGTGGTCCTACGTAAGGCCCTGTTATATTATGAAGGAGTTCATGGACGGCCGGTAGCAAAGGATGAACGTCAGGTTATGAAACCACCGCATGACAGGTACCAGCTGGTTAAACAGATCCTGTCCTGAGCCAACACCGTCCCCACCATTGGTCCCCTTCTAGCACGCGGAGAAGCCCTTTGCTGCAACCAATTGTTGAGGACAAAACTGCTTCCTTTTTCAAGGAGATAAAGGTGAAGACCTCCAGCTGCTGACTAGTCGCTAAATCTGTGCCATTCACCTGCCGCCCTCTCCCTCCTGCAAAGGCAAAGGGCTTGTGATTCGGCTCTAGGTGAAGGCTTCTCCTAGTGTCCCTTAAAAATCAGCAGCTGCTTATAACCAACTTTGTGCAACTCCCATTTATTTGTATTATGTACTAGCAGGATGCCTTAGCTTCATTTCATTCCATTTTTCTTTTTTGTTAGTTTTGTTATTTGTTTTGCTTTTACTTCCTTTTCAGGGACTATTATTTTGTTTCCCATACTGTCTTTCATTGGGGTTTTGTTTTCCCTGTTTGGGGAGTGTATTTACTATATTCCAAAAACTTGAATTAGCTCACTGGACCAATAAAAATAGATCTCATATACTGAGTTCATCAAAACATCAAAAGTAACAAAGAAAAAAAAAAAGGACCAAGGACCATGTCATCTGTATAAACTTTTGGATATTGAGCACCTATTATAACAGGCACATGCTCTTGGTACAAGGTAATTAAATAGTAAAACATGACGTTGCTATTTCTAGGGGATAGTTAATGGTGTTGCATAGGATTTGCTGTAATTCTGTGCAAATTCAGGATCCATTTCCAGTTTGGATTCAAGCAAAGTCTTTTGAAGTGGCTTAAACTATGTATCATCTAGGCATCCGAGAAGAATTATGCTGGTCCTTCTGCCAAAGTGCAGACAGTGAAAACCAGCATTTGAGATCACATCTGGGTCGATAAGTAAAAATAGTGCAGAAAAAACTCTGTCTTAAAGAGCATTTTATTTTTTGGATGTGTTACATACCACACTTGGGCTATATGTGATATTAATATGCCTATTTGTACTAGGAAGACTATATTGGTTGGGCACTTTTGATCTTAGAACCCAGGAAAATTCTAATAGTCCTCCATTGTTTGATTATCTTCTCTGTTGCTAATGAAGGAAAGAACACAAAAGTCGTAATGCTCAGCACACCGTTATCAGAGAGTGGTTGCCATAATCACCAGGAACAATACTGTGTTCCCTTTGACACTAGAGAAAGAATAGATCATCAGTGCTTAACTTGCCTCTTTTTCTTTTTTTCTTTCTTTCTTTCTTTCTTTTTTTTTTGAGACACAGTCTCAAGCTGTCCCCCTGGGTAGAGTGCAGTGGCATCACAGCTCACAGCAACCTCCAACTCCTGGGCTCAAGAGAGTGTCCTGCCTCAGCCTCCCAAGTAGCTGGGACCACAGGTGCCTGCCACAATGCCCAGCTGTTTTTTGGTTGCAGCCATCATTGTTCTTTTTGGTGGGCCAGGGCTGGATTCGAACCTGCCACCTTAGGGTTAGCCACTTGAGCCATAGGCGCCGAGCCAACCCCCCTCTTTTTTCAATCCTTTTATTTTCTTCCCTTCTTCTCTCCCCACCTCCCTCCCCCTTCTGCCCCTCTTTCCTTCTTCCTGACCTCTTTTTCTCCCCCTATTTTACATTTCTTTTCTCTCTACCCCACCCTCACTCATCACTTTGTTTAAAGGAGATGACTTGACAACCAGATTTTTAAAAAAAACAGATAGATTAAAGCTGTTGGGTATCTTTTGCCACAGAGTACAGTATGAAATAAAGGATCACTTTTATCTTCATAGGAATAATGATGTTTTTAATAATTCTATTAAAAGTCTAAAAGTTCTGTTGACATTATCAGTTTTTAACCATTGGAGAATTCCATGTTTTCTCATTTACGCCTTTGTTTTCAAATATTATACCATTGAAGAAATGTATTTAATGTTTTTTCACAAATAATTTTTCTTGAAAAACCACATTATAAAGAAAAAAGAAACCTACTGACACAGCCTGATTAAAAACAACTCTGCCCTGTTTTTACTTATGAAAATGATACATGGGAATATCAAAAGAAAGACAGAAATGATTTAGCTAGTTTAGTTTTGTGTTGGGCTGATGCTGGATTCAACAACAAAGAGAAGAGTCTCTGCTGCATCCCAGATGTTATGAAGCTGTTGAACTTGGGTTTAACCGACCCAGGAGAATCACTTGGCTGCTAGCGTGGCCCTGCTTCTGGCCTGTGGAGAGCAAGGAAAGCCCTTTCAGCATGTCTGAGAGCCAGATCCAGGGTGTCTCAGGCAAGCTGGGGAGCACTTTGGCAAAATTTCTGGAATTGTGCAATCTCTCTGTTTTTTTCCAACTTTTCCCTCTCAAGATCACATGCTTAAATTGGGCCATGCAGCTGTGTGTGGGTGGAGTGCTTACACTTACAGGTCTTAGGTCTGAGGGTGCCGGTCAATGGTACATTATTTCCTCTACCCGCCCCCATTCTGAAAAATTTTCCCTTGAGAGAATATTCCTTTGAGGTTGTTGGTGATCTGATCTGTTCACCTTTAATGTTAAAACAGGGCTTGCCTTTTCTTTTATCTTTATCTTTTTTTTTTTGAGACAGATTCTCACTCTGTTGCCTAGGCTGGAGTGCCATGGTGTCAGTTTAGCTTACAGCAACTTCAAATTCCAGGGCTCTAGCAATCTTCCTGCTTCAGACTCCAAGTAGCTGGGACTTTAGGCGCCTGCCATGATATTGAGGATTTTTTTTCCCCTATTTTTAGTAGGGATGAAGTGTCATTCTTGCTCAGGTTTGTCTTAAACGCCTGAGCTCAAGGGATCCTCCTTCCTTGGCCTCCCAGAGTCTTAAGATTACAGGTACTAGTCACCACCCCTCCCCTCCCGGGTTTGCTTTTTGTGGATGTTGCATGTATGTAGTTAGTGGCTGTCTGACAGTTTAAAAAATTTTTCACTAGCTTTTAGAAGTTTAATGAATAGTGACGAATGGTATACCAATAGTTTTATTTCAAAAAATCATCTTAAACTTAGTTTTTAGTTAAAAGAAGTCTACACTTCTGCAGTATTATTTTAAAATCCAGATATTTTATTAATTGGAATATTGATTATAATAATTACAAAAAACATATAAGTTTTTGTTTAAAAACATATTTGGAATATTCTTAATCATACTCACCATTGGCTTTCTTTGAGTTACAGAGTGGATGTTCTAATATACTTAAGGAAGATCTTGGCTCTTAGGACAAAGTTAATGTTGCAAGCTCAAGGAACAATTTGTTAGAGTACTTATCATGATCCCTGTGAACGTGATTCTGTGCTCACTTGGATTCCAAGACATTGCCTTTATTATTGCTGAGTCTACTAGATGTCTCCTCCTCCCCTTTTCCTCCTCTTCCTTTCTTCCATTTCCTCTTCCTCCTCTTTCTCTTTCATCTCCTCTTCCCCACCTCCTCTTCCTTCTCTTTCCCTTCTTTCACGCCCCCATTAAAGAAGTCTTGACAATTAGATTAAGATTTTCACATACAATTGATGTAGGTCCACTTCACTTAGGGCTGGAAACGAGTTTGATCCATGTTCCATCTAAAACGCCACGCCCTAAACAAGACCACATTCCTACACAATGGCAGTTTGAAAATTAACTTCTGCCCACAGCCCTTTGGTGTCAGTAGCTGCGACAAATTTTAGACATACATTCCATTTCTCCAAACCCTCCACTGCCTGAGGGAAGGAGATACCATATATAAACTCTAGACAGAGAACCTGAATCGACAACCCATTTGGGACCCGCTGCACCCAGAGGCTTTTCCTCTTATTTGTAATAAAAACTGTGAGTCACTTACTCATGGTCGTCTGTGAATTCATTCTTGGATTTCCCAGACCAAGAGAAATTCTGATAACAATGATACTATTGAGTTACAAAGTCTTTTTTTTTTATTTATAAAGTCTTTTAACAGGAGTAGTAGAATGCTACAATAAGAATAAACAAACTTAACGGGAACATTGTTGATAATTTATGAAAATTTATGAAATTACTATAGTTGAGATTCTTTAAGCTAATATAACTCCATTTTTTGTAACTATATGCCAAGCTTTAGATATTCTTCTAGCAATTCATGTTCTATTAGTACATTGACACTGATAAATGGAAAAGGTAATTGCTGTGGTTGTGTTTGTGGTTGTACATGAAGAATATTTCAAACCAAAAGGGAAGGATGAGAAATGAAGGATTAATTCCAATAAATTTACTTCTCGACTTTTAAGAATATGAAGAATATTTGTGTATGTTTGTGTAATAAAACCAACCAAGCACATTCACTTTTGTCGTTCACTAAGTCTTTAACAAGCCTTCTTTAAAGGAATATTAATTGACCACTTGAAGTGCCAGGTGCAGAGATGCTTGAGGAACTAACAGTTTTTTTAAAAAGCTCCCTTTCCTGATCCTCACAACTCTTCAAGATAATATAATGCCTCTCTGTAACCAAGAAGTATTAGAGTTCCACATGAATGAAAACTGATGGAATGTTGGCCAAAGCTGTGTTTTTAATTTGTCTTCCTTATATTGATCATGTCCTTCCTATTCTAAAAGGAGCTGTAGGGTAGGCAAGATAGTTGTTATTACTGAAGAGGAAGAAAAGATGGGAGAAGGAACATAATGACTTAGCATTTGATGAGTACCTAATAGAAGTGAAACTCTTTACAGAGGTCTTATTCTGTAAGACCTCCACAGTTCTGAGAGGTATAGATGATTTACATTTTCCACAGGAAAAATTGAAGCTGAATGTGGTTAGCTCACATTTTCTAATTATGAATCCTGTGACCTTTGTTTACATTATACAGATTTTTCTTTTGAGATCTCTTTTATAGAAATGCAAATGTGAGAGAAATTGTGACAATAAAGAATGCACAGTAGGTACAAAGTCTACTGTGAATTAAGGTTTGCTCAAATTTAATTGCGTAGTGACCTTCTGCATGGCTATCTTAAAAACAAGCTACTAAGGACATACACTAGTAAGAAAGGATTGAATTTCACCATATACTGTCTACCAGGAGGCTCTGGCAGAACAAGTCTTCATTTCACAATTCCATGATAAAATAATCTTATGCTGTGCAACCTTTGGCATGATTTTGAATCCCAAGGGATGGTGATGTTGAATAAAATTAATATTTAGAAAATGAAAAAGGGCTTGTATATGTTTTCATGACAAGGAAATACATGATCTAGTGACTAACAATATTTGCCTCTCTGAACGTAGCAAGTTGAACACATATTTAGCATGGATAGATCAATCCCAATACATATTCTTAGGAACTCCTAAGTATTGATAGAAATGGATGCACATGAGAGAATAATTCAGTCTTTAGATAATTACAGAGAAAAGTTATTAGTTATTAGTATGATTTAAAAGCTCTTTTTAGTATAGAAGAAAATGCTAAATAAATGATCATTAGGCCTAACAAATCAAAGGGCTCTGGCTCTTTGTCTTTTACACTTAGCTAAACTCTTTGAATGAGTACGTACGTGGTCTACAAATTACTCACAATATTTAATAGTAGCAACCATCATTTATTGAGGATATACTCTGTGCCAATCACTATATTTTTTGACATAGATCTTAATATCCCTCGTAGAAATTACTATCCACATTTCACAAATTAGGTAATTGAGGATCATATAGAAACCTTAAAACTAAATTAATATTGAACTCAGACTTCTCTGATGCTAAAGCTTGACACGTGTCCCTTTATACTGTAGCATCAGGGACATTTTTAGATCCCCTATTTGTGCCAATCCTGCCCCGATGTGCTCCCTGACTGCCCAGCACCCTACTCATCACTGCCATGCCCTGTTTGGCCACAGGTAAGTGGGCAGGGTCACTGTGTCCTAAAAGGCAGAGCCTACACTCTACTCTTTCACTTTATAAACTTGCCCAGTAAGAGCACTGAAGCCAACTCATTTTCTCAACCTTATCTGTACGGTAATAGGATTGGGAAAGTGATGAAGCTTCAAGGTTTATGCCCAAGTTTGTTTGCATGAGTGGAGGATGAAGATCATGGTAGGGAATTTTAGGAGCTTTCCTGCACTGAGAGAACACTATTGGATTCTCTAGTTTTATTTCTCTGCTATTAATAAGGTCATCCTTTGACTCTCACTTTCTCTTTGGTCCTGGTGTTCATTTTCCTATTTTCTTCCTGCCCACCAAAACAAGGGAGGAAGGATGCCATGAAGCATACCCAGGTTTGTCTACAACTGACTATTACGAGGTCTGACAATTAAGTTCTGAACCTGTCAGCATGCACTGTGCTGGCAGCACTGTGCAGACAACTTGGTAAGGCTTCACAGACTTGGTATATACTACAGAGTGTCTTGCAGCTGCATTTATGTCGACATGGTAGTATCTTGCTGAGTGGTGTTCATTATTGTTGCTGCGTGTTTTTATGTGCCCTGCAATGACAGCTCTGATGGCCATTCCAGAAAAAGAGTTCTGAAATTGCTTTGAAGGGTGGACAAGGCACTGGCATGTGTGCTTAGCTTCCCAAGGGGAGCACTTCAAAACTGACTAGTGATACTCAGCAATGAGGTATAGAGTGTTTTTTCTAGGCTGAGTACTCAAACTTGTTAGCTTTATGTGCTGTAGTACCATTATAATATCTTAAAAGTTTGCTTCAGTACACCATATTCTCTCCCTTTTCTTTATCATCCTTGAAATGCTTTTTATTTTAAAAAACACAATAAATTTGTTTATTGTAAAGTCATTGTTAGAATAAAAAAATGTAACTACAGTAATTTCTTTGATTTTTTTTTTTCCTGTGTAAACAAGTCGTGGGAGGAGGAAGTCTTGATGTAACTTCAATTACAATGTTCATAGGTTGATCACGTGGAAACATCTTGATTGACAGAAGGAGAGCATATCTACTATGTTTGTTATATCTAATCTCTTCTTGTAAACAAAGAATTTTATTATGGAAGTGTTGAGTTTGAGGAAGCCAGTCAGTCAAATTCCAAGAGGTCAACAGGCCACACAAAGTAGAATTACAGCATTGATTTCATTTTGGTCCCACTTTACAGGGCCAGAGACTCAATCTTGTGAATACCCTATAATTCATCAGATGTGTTTGATGACTCACACTAACTGAACTCATGGGAGACTGAAGTATATAAATTAGAAAGTCAGTATGTTATTTGATAATAAGGAATATATCAGCAAACACAACCCAACACTTCTGTATTCTGGAGTGTTCTTTTCCACATATAACCAGAAATAGACATGGCACACATGGAATCAGAATAAGCTACATTTTTGACCCAAGAGTTTAGTAGCATTTCTGCAATAGAAAGAAGTCTGGGCTAGTAAACCTCTTCTACTTAGTACCACTCGGGGGGGCCGGTGCCACCACTTATCTTCCTGATTCTATTGCTGACACTTTCCTCATGATTAACATATTTTTTTCTTTGTTTTTCTACATTTATTCTGATTACAATCTAATCTTTTTTGGTGCTTCTTTAAATAACATTTCATTTTTTTGCTGAATATAGAAATAAGGGTTTTGTTTGGCTACTGTAGGGAAAGGTTTGTGTTGATTTAGATTTTAACAATAATATTTACACACAAAAAACTAATTGTAACATAATTTCGAAAATGAAGCAGTCATCACGCATCTACTAGAAATCCAAAGAAGAGTATGTTATTTGAAAATTTCCAGAATTACATCAATTACATAAAAATTCCAGTGTGAGACGAATCAGTCTTGATCTCCAACCAAAGGGATTTATTTACCAGACTGCCTTCATCATGACAGTCTTACCTAATGCAATGGTTCTGGGAAGAGCCACACAGTTACTAACCTAATTATAAACAGTTGCTATTGAACCACTATCACATCATACCCAGTGTTCTATTTTTTTCTCCTGTGGACCAACTGGTGGGAACTAGGAGGGTGAGTGTATTTTGGAAATATGAAAAAGTTGCTAGAAATATTCTGCTTCCCTAATGTCAGCCCAGACAAAGGTAGGTGGGTAAACATGTGGGAAGGGCATAATCTGTTTCTTATTAGGTGAATAAGAATGTACCTGTGTGGCTCTTCATAGGACATTCCATCCAGGAAGACTGGCATAATGAGGTTCTCTAGGCATTCTGCTAAATAAATTCCTTTGAACTCTCAAAAATATACACCCACAAAATGTCATTTGCCTTTTTTTTTTCCCTTTTTCTTTTTAGACATTCTGTGTGTATAGGTCACTGATATACGATATTTTTCTGCCCTGGAGAGGTCAATGAAGTCACCTCAATTGATTTTATGAATAAGACAGATTTAGCTTTATATGTTATTTCACTTTATATTTTATACGTTGAAATATAAAGTGTATATTTTATAAATACATGTACAATATTAATTTTTAGATTTATTTTAGGAGTTATGTTGTATAATTAGTAAAGTGAATCACCAACATCTGGCTTACATTTCTTTTTAAGTCTAGTATTAACTTAAACTAGACAACTGACTCACAATCTTCTCCACACCAAGTTTTGCCATCACCTTGGGTAACTTCAGTGTTGATGTGGATGACCCATATGCTTCTCTGTTCAGTCTTTGATTTCGACATCTGTGGTGATCTTTACTGTCAGAGCACTTCAGCCAGACGTTCCCTCAGCTAAACTCTGAGACCTTTTATCACTCATTCTTCTTCCCCCTCCAAATGTTAGAGTCAAGCAACCAATTCTTAATCCCATATCCTTATACTATATAGCTCAATGGTTCTCAGCCTTGTTTGCACATTAGAATACCTGGAGAAATTTTCAAAATCCTGCTGCCCAGGCTGGGCCAGATTCAAGATTAATTAAATCAGGATCCATAGAGGTGGGATCCAAGAATCAGTAATTTTATTTTTCTTTTTTTTGAGACAGAGCCTCAAGCTATCCCCCTGGGTAGAGTGCCATGGCTTCATAGCTCACAGCAACCTCCAACTCCTGGGCTCAAGCGAGTCTCCTGCCTCTGCCTCCCACGTAGCTGGGACCACAGGCACCTGCCACAATGCCCAGCTATTTTTTGGTTGCAGCCGTCATTGTTTGGCGAGTCCAGGCTGGATTCAAACCCGCCACTTTAAGTGTATGTGGCTGGCGCCTTAGCCACTTGAGCCACAGGTGTGGAGCCCAAGAATCAGTAATTTTAAAAGATCCCCAGGTGATGCTGATATGCAGCCAAGCTTAAGAACCAGGTATAATCCTTCCTTTCAGTTATTGTATTATACTTGTTCTCAAAACTTTGAACCCTCATTTCTCTACTCTTCATTTTCCTCCTTCTTTGTGGTAGGTAGCTACTAGCTAGATATGAGCAGAGTGGATGATGGATGTGGTTATGCTATTTTGGACTGGTCTGGGTCAGGCTGATCTGGGCTATTATGGGAATGAGGCTGATTGAAATCCTCTGGGTGGGTTGTTTTCAAGACCTCACAGGTGGGCTATTTTGAGAATAGAGTTGATTAAGACCCTGGGAGACTTCCAAGAAGAAGCTGGTACTCCTCAAAGTTGTGTATAAAATCTAGAGGCTTCACTTTTCACGGTGTCTACAGTCACTAGGATAGGACCTGGCTTGCTGTACAGGTAGGTCATTAGTAAATGCTTTCTTTTTCTTAATTTTTTCATCAATTATTTTGGTAAGCACCTCAAGCCACACTGCCACTCTACCACTTGCCCCATTATCTTTTTGCTTTGTTTACCAGTATAGTACCAATTCTCAGTCAACCCAATGGTCCTCTGAATGCCTCAATAAATAAATGCTGAGCAATGATGAAAATCACAAAATAGGTCAGGATGGGGTCGGCCCTGCTTATTCATTTTCAATTGCACCTGGGTTCTCTGTGATGCCACATGAAGCTCATTTTGCCAGTTATTTCATGCTCCCTTCTCAATATTTATTTAAAGTGTGCTTCACATTTCTCAAACTCAAACTACCTACATCTAAGAATTCAAACTAACTTCATTTCTCTGGAAATATCAATTGTTCTCATTTGTCTTCTCTCCCCTTAAATTGTCTTTATTATTTTGTGTCTCACAAATAGTGTTTTCATTTAGCTGGCAGAAATTTGAACATCTCCCCTGAGTTCTCCTTTTTTCTCTCTCATATCAACAATCTCAAATATCCTGTGAGAGATATTTAATTTTTTTTGTCTCTCACTTGTGCTACAGCTATAATCTTCAGATGGGAAACCACTTATTCTTTTGATTGCTGAAACAGATGAAATAGTCTGATAGATCAGACTCCAATTTAACTTCTTTTGGTGGTTCTCTTTTTTTGCAGTTTTTGGCCAGGATTGGGTTTGAACCCGCCACCTCTGGCATGTGGGGCTGGCACCCTACTCCTTTGAGCCCCAGGTGTCACCCTTTTTGGTGGTTTTTTAGTGTGATATATCTAAAATGTGTATCATTACATGGTATCTTTCTCTTGCTAATAAGTTTATCACATTTACACTTAAGATATAGTCCAAATTCTTGAATTTGGCTTAATAGCCCTCTGCATTCTGTCCCTCTGCATCTGTCTCATAGTAAGCATCTCATAAAATCCTGTTGCTTACATATGAAGTTTAAATATTTGTCCACTTCTTAGTACTGTTCCCTTGGCCTGAAACATCCTTTCCTGCCTTCTTTCACTGGCTCAGTTTGGCTTCACTTTCATGGGAGACTAGTGGCCTCTACTCCGTTTCATTTCTCCTTGCTCTGCTGCCGCTACTGCAGCACTTAACCTCATTGTTTTCAATTTTTTCCTCCTTGTATGTAATTTCCACCAAATTTTAAGTACATTAAGTGTAGGGACCATGAAAATCATGTTCATTATGTCTCCTATATTTAGCACAAAATTGTTTCATAATGGGTTTCAATAAGTAGTTAGTGAATAAAATCAAATGGATGTTCAATTGCTTTCATAATAAAGGTCAGTGAAAACTCTGCAGAATTTAATAATGCAATAAAACACTCAATAGAGGACTGTAAATAATAATGGAACTTCATAAACTTAAATGAAAATTAGTTTAGTGATCTCACATTTATATGTTTATTTTGAGAACTTTTTTCATACTTAATGCACTGAGCATGATTCACAACTGACCAGAAAGATCATTAGATGTAGACAACAACTATAGCAGCCTTTATTTGAAGTCTGAAAGTCACCAGAAAAATCTTCTGAACCAAAAATATGTCCTTATTTGCTAAATTTAAGCAACATGGGCTTTGAAGGTTAAAATCAAGTTATCATGTAACCTGGGATGAGTTACTTCTTAAGCCTTAGTTTGTTTAATATGTAAGCTGAATGTAATTAAGCTTATGTCACAGGGCCATCATGAAAGATAACTGAGATAATGTATATAAAATTCTAAATTTAGTACCTACTAAATAGTTTTTTTTCTTTTAGAATGGTATCCTAAAATGCTCTTTTATTTTGGGTTAAAGTATCATATCACCAGGAATCCACTATTAAATACAATTATTGAATGGAGAAGAAAACACTTACATGTTGGCTTCAGTTAGTGCATGCACCTGTGTGTGTGAGTGTGGTATTTCTTCTTCTGTATGGTAATACAAGACTGAGAGATGGTCACAGAAGGAATGGATGGAGAGTGTTATGAGCTTTTGACAAGGACTGAGGGATGCTGTGATAAGATATTGACCAGGTAGAGGTTCAAGCCTATGTGTTGGTGCTTGGCCTCTGTGGAGAACACTGGATTATGGAAAAGAGGGAGATAAAAGTTCAATGCTGAGGAGCAGGACTATAGGAAAGGGAGTAACATGTCTAAGTTTTCACTCCTTTTATTTTAATTTAGGGCAGTTTCAACTGCTTTACCTCTGAGAACCCAAAAGGAAGCCCTTATGTTGAGGGTCCTGATTTGCTGCTTCCTGGAGCATTTCTCTGAATCTGGGCCTTTCAGTGTCTGTGGGTTAACAATTATTTATCATCTCTCTTTGGTCATATATCTGTAGAAACTATTCTTCAAAATTGTGGATCTTTGAAAAAAGCTGGTTAAATCCATCTGAAGAATTTTGCTGCCTATTTTTCATTTTGCACTCTAATGAATTTTTGCGTATCAAAAAATGCATACATTTTAAGATATGTATGTTGAGTTAAAATAAAAAGGAAAAAACACAAACAGTTCTTCTTTATGTTGTCACTGAGTCATGATACATTTCTCTTTCAAGGAATTATCTTAAGAAGTGTAAAATGTGTTAGCCGAATTGTATTTAATAGTTACGGTCTCGCTATGTTTGGGAAATTTTCATTAAAAACCCCATTGAAATTCTTATGCAGTACTTATTATTTCACTTAGCTGTCACAAGAGGGAGTAAGAGCCCTGCTAAAATCACCTATTTTCAACTTTTCCCAAGACAAATTTTATGAAAAGAACTCCTTGACTTCTAATGATAAAATGATCCTTTCCCATATCCATCCAGAAACAGCCCTTAATTTAGAACTAACATGACAAGGTATCCCAATAATAAAAGTTAAATTCATAAAAATATTAGACTTTTTACAGTTAGTACAAGATCATTTGCAAAAGGTCTGAAAAGATCTGAATATATTTTTATACTATCATATTAGACTAATCTCCATATAAGTGATTGGAACACAGTTGGTTATTATTGATAATGTTGCAACAGAATAATGAAATATGTTGCAGAATTGGAAAATAAGCTTTTAGGAGAAAATATAAAATTCTGTAACCTGTGAAAATCAACTGTTTCCTTTTGTAATGTTATTATTTTATTAAGAAAGCTGTGTGCTGAAATGCTTTTGTTTCATGTACCTTGATATGTAGTTTAGATGAATAATGTTAAAATATTTCCTGTGGAAAGTACAATATTTCTGACCTGTGTAAAGTTTCTTAAGAATGGAAATTTATAAAATCTCCTCTTCAGAGTTTAGGTTTTCAGATCACTTCTGGGTGTTTGTCTTATACTTTTTAATAGAATATAACTTCCCCTGAAAATAGTTTCTTCCAATTTAGAGATAAAATAAAGGGCTAAGACTAAAAAATCTGGTATCCTTAAGGAAAGAACTCCCCAAACTTGATATTGGATGGGTCCTGTACAGACATTCTTTTTTTTTTTATTTTTGTGTACAGACATTCTGATGAACTGATGTAACAACACATTTAGCATTAGCTACTGAATTTTTCCCTTATTTGAAATTCTTGTAAGGATAAACTATGTAGAGAATGATATTTATTAAAATAAATTATGTAGCTTAATATATAAAATCTTTCTCACTTCTGGTTAAATTTATAGATGTTAAATGGGTGTAGAAATTTTGTTCTTTGGAATGTCGGTGGAAAACATTTAATAAAAATGTAGGCCTTGTCTACAAGTCATTTCTTGTTGAATTCATCTGAAGAATTTTGCTGCCTACTTTTCATTTTTCAGCTTTGATTTTATAGTAGGAACTATAAACTTCAAAAGAAGCCCTTGTTATTGTTTCTAATGCCTTAGCTCTTACACATGTTAGCTGGCTCCATGCAAACTTCTGGGAATCCTGAAGAAATGCCAGTGCTTTTCTGCCCCACCCACTACTCCCAAAGTTTCCCACAGTTTTTTTTTCCCTCATGTGGTTTAAACTTATTAGAGTATGAATACTATGTGTCATTTGTAATAAAAATTCAAAGGAAGTGATTCTAAATACATAGCTTCAGAGCAGCTATATCCCAGTTATTTTATATGAAAAAATACAAATTTGATTTTATTTTAAATAAAATAAGTAGCAGAATTCCAAAATCTCATATTACTTTATTGAATTCCAAAAATTACTAGAATTATCCTCTGGAAGAAGTTTCTTACATGTATCATATTACAAACGTAGAATACAACATCTGTGAAGAGCGGTTCTAGCGCTTGGTTTTGGTTAGGTTTATTACTTTTGTTGTTGAACTTGTACTAATGAGAGAAGTAATACATACTAATTTACTTAATGTAAAGCAAGTAAATTGTATGAGGAAAAGTATATGTCTAAAGTCAATTTAATGTTAAATTAAGTCATTTATTCTATTCTTTAATTATTGAAAAGGTGTTTGTTGTACACCTGCCATTTGCTTGATTATTTTAGTTTGTTTAAAGTGAATTTAAGGTGTTAATTCAGAATTTATGCATTTAATTATGTTTTGTAGAATGCTGCAATTTTATGAAGAAACAGATTTGGTAAATTTTAGCTATATAATATTGAGTAAGATATGTACATATGTGTGTGTATATACACACACACACACACACATATATATATATATAATCAAACATATATCTGTTATTCAGGTTAAAATTTGTCATCCTTCCATCTTCCATTCCATAACAGCTCCAGCTCTTGGTGCCTTCCATGTTTTAGGCATGAGACAACTGCTGGGAAGGGGAATGGGATTTATAAATTCTGTCTGCTTCAGTTTAGTTATTAAGATATTTCTCAGGGTATTTTGAGAGCCCAATTGAAGCAAGAAGGATTTGAGGGAAGCTTCCAGCAGTAGCTGGTGTTCCAGGTTCATATTAAAGGAAAACAGAGGCAAAGAACTAGGGCAAGACACTGCACGGTGGAGCAGCCCGGTGCTGTGCGGGGAGTTAGATGCCCTTTGGTCTTGCTGGAGAACAAATTGCTAAATAGGGAATGGCAGAAATGAGAGCAACAAAATTATTCATTTATGCATATATTGAGTTGACAAAATTTATCAAGTGATATTTATTTTTTCAATGAGTTTAGTATACGTGATGTTTATTTTTCTTCAGGAAGTTTACTGGGCACTGTGAGAGAAAGAAACAGTATCTGCCGTGATGAGGATCAGTCTGAGATTAGATCAGAAAGGACTTTGAGTAATATGTTGAAGTGGTGATTTATCCTGTCGGCCGTGGGAAGTCACTCACATTAATTCCATCAGGGCTTCTAGTGGAGCAGACTGGTGTTTTGGATGAATTACTATGGCAGTTGTGTAAAGTGAGCAAATGCAGAGAAAAGATAATTTACTTGTGTGTCTCCTGCTGTTTGAGATATAATGAAGACTTAACTAGGGCCCTGGAAAGAATAAGAAAGAGGAAGTACTGTATTTGAGAATGAGAATAAAAAATGACAAGCTGATCTGTTAGGTTGTGGGGTATGATGGAGAGGAAGAGTCGATCATACCTGTGTGTTTCTAGCTTATTTGATGAAATGGGTTAAGGATGGTATCACCTACTAATAAAGGATGGAGAAGAATTCCATTTAGAAAAAAAGTTTTTTTCTTAATAGTATGCCTATGAAAATCAAAAGGATATTCTTAAATTCTTAAATAATGACATGATATTTATTTTCAAGCAGACTGAATGTTTGTGACATGTTTAATTCTCCCACTCCATTAAACGATATGACATAGAATTGCAAAAATTGGTTAAGAACAAACATGAGTGATAAAAGGACAGCTTAGACTTTCTATTACCACTCCTGCAAAATTCACTTCTTAGTTTGACAATTACTTAACCAGTCCTTCAAAACAAGCATTTCCTATTACATGGTAATTTGTTTATAGGATGTGATTTTGCATTAAAATCATAAGATAATATTCAGTTCATTTTAAAAGCAAAAGTGGAGAAAACCATATATTCTGCAGTTTAAGGATATAGCTTTTGAGTGATTTACCTGGGATCAGAATTCAAGTGGCTTGATTTCTGCTTCATTTCATTTTCCAATCAAAATTTGCTGTCTTGCTACCTCACAAACTGCATATCTCTGCTTGCTTTATGTAATTTTTGCATAAATTATGTAACCAACTTGGTATTTGCAATCCTTACATTTTGATAAGTGACATAGAACTATTTAAAAGTTCAATCTTGTGTTTAATAACTTTAGTTCAAAACAACGACAACTTAAAACCTTTGCAAGCTCTCTTTTTACCTATAATTAACTTGTTTCCATATAAGGCTTTATTTACATATTGCTTATACAATAATTACTCTGTGTAGCTTCTATTACATAAAATATTTTGAAATGTTTTTCTTTCAATTTCTGAAACAGTATTGATAATCTGGTTGCAGTTACCTAATTCAATTGTGAGTTTAAATTTGAGATTGGGGAAATACTTCCATCTTTCATCTCTTCCTTCCTACCATAGAAATGTGTCTGGAAGGGGTTCCTGGTACTATTTCTGCCATTTGCTGATATATATTTTGTTCCAAGAGGGCACACCCTGTGAGTGTGGGAATAAAACTCTTCTGGGCAGAGACTCCAGTGCTGTAATTATCTTACATGAGGTTACTGGGTTGCTTGATTTCTCCAGGGAATTGGGCAATGTAGCTCAAGAGTGCTCCCTCTTGTACTTCCAATGACCCTTGTTTTCCAGTGCACCATCCTATTGTAATTATCTCACCTCTAAGCTTAAATCACATAAACTTTCTAATTCTGAACTGTCACTGAAATCAAGTTGGGAAAGACTTCATAATAATAATTTTAGAGGAGAATTTATGCTTTCATGACTTGTAAGTTGCAATATTTCTAGAACTGACTCAAATTTCAAATAGTTGGAGTTAACTACAAGAGACCTTGCTACATTATAGAAAAGGGAAAAAGTTGGTTAAACAGAACCAATTGATCCTTTGGCTCATGTTTTCCATTTAAATGATTTAGATTTAATTGATTTAAATTATTTAATTTAATTGATAGGACATAATTTAAATAAGGTGCATCTATGAATTGCTTAGGGCCAACTTGTTATTAGCAATTCCCAATTCATCATTTTTAGCATTAAATAAAAATGCAGAATTATCAATATTTGGTATTGGTGCTAAGAAGCAAAACTGAACTGTTAACATGACAAGCATAATCTGCATCTACGGAGAGCTCACTATGTCCCTTTTCTGCCCTTCTGTGTGCCATGTGCTTGCTGATTTCCTTTACTCTTCACAGTATGGAAATATTATATAAGGAATCAGTATATTACCGAATTTGAGTAATGGGCTCTAGAGCCAGTCTTCTTCAGGTAGAATTCTGGTTCTACCACTTATAAGCTCTGTGTCCTTGATGAAGTTATCCAACCTCTTTGTGCTTTAGTTTTCTCACCTATAATATAGGATAAGAACACTTCATAAAGTTATTGGGAAGATTACACGAGTTAATGAATGAGCATTGCCCGGAATATAATGAATAATAAATACTCCTGATTACATTTTTGTTATTTTACTGACTAGGTACCTTACTTGAGATTAGATATTTTATAAATGTTGATGTTGGGATAGGTAATCTGAGCTCTTAGACTTCACAGTCAGTGTACGTCACCACTAGGCTTCATTACAGAAGTATTAAAGAATTGTTTTAAGAGCCCCTTCTGATATAAAATTAAGTGATGCTGCAAAGAACAGATGAGCAAGACTAGCCTTTTCCAGTTATGATCTATTTGACTTTCTCTGACATAATATGGAGGAGTCTCTCTTTTCTACAGAGCAGTACATCAAATATGCATCTCAGATACTCTTGCATAAAACTTGAACGGTGAGGAGCACTTATGCAATTGCACTATGCTGAACTCAAGCACTATTGTGGCTGTACCAGAAAAATGGCTTAAGCTGACCAAGACTTTATGCTGAACACACTTACGTGGAGTGAGCTGACCAAGTGTTTGTGCTGAACATACTTATCTACTAAAACCCCCCTGCAATAGTGGGAATGTCCTAATAGAGATGTACATCCTGTTTTTCATTTTATAAGGATTCTTTCAACTGGGTTTTTCATTTCACATGAGCACCAAATGTTCTCATCTTTCCTGCCCATGAATGAATTTTCACTTGTCTGTCAAATTATGTTGCTTTTCCTCCAAAACAATCCAATTTTTTAGATTAAATCCATGACTAGATTGTGTCTTCTTCAATGAAGGATTCAACATTCATATTGATGGGAGTATGCCCGCTTATTGTTCACCTTACTTTTTGTATTTTATTGAACTGTAGAAGTTTTTCCTTTCCTTTCATTGAAATCTTCCTAGAAGAGATTTGCATATTCTGATCTAATAATGTTCATGGTTCTCATCCATGCTCATCAGCTTCCAGATTTGATACATTCATGAAGTTTTAATGATGTGGTGATAAATAAACACTCAGAGAACCAGCAGAGAGAAAGAAACATTTTAGAAGACTTCCCATTTATTATGGGTGTATGAGTAAACAAGCCAGAAAAAAAAAAAAACAAGATAAATGGACAAATAGAATCAACTTAAGTCTTTAACAATCAGACAGATGAAAAATGGTATCTCAGAGTCATTAGCATATCTTTTATTATGGGAGAGCGTGGATATCTTTTCCTACTTTTAAGAGCCATTTATATTTCATTTTTGTGTGAACTATATATGTTTGTGTCCTTAGTTATTTTAGTAGTATTTTTCCTATTGAATGTCAGGAATGATTTCAATCTGAATGATATATGAGTTATGAACACTTTATTCAGTATTCTGCCTTTTGACTATTCTCATGGAACTTTTTGTCATGTATCATTTTTTTAATATCATCAAATCTTTGTGACTGACATATGCTATGTCACAGGAAGGTTTCTCTTACTCTGACTTTAAAATTATTGTAAAATGGACTTTTCTTATAAATTTATAGTTTCATTTTCCTCCTTTAAACTTACATTCATTCTGAATTGATCATCTCTAAGACATGACATCTGAGTCCAACTTTGTTACCATTTTTTTAGATGGCTATTCTCTTGTCTCAACTCATTCTTGTGCAATTTATTCCCCTATTGGTTTGAGAAGCCTTCTATACTATGCACTAATTTTTTACATGTGTCTAGTTATGCTATCTGACTTTCTGTTTAGTTCCTCCTATTGTCCTATTTTAGTCTTAAAAAAGGATGCTTTGTGGTTTATTTTAATATCAGGTAATTGGTTCTCCACTGAGGAGTTTTTCTGAATTGGGATTTGCTGGGACACAGGTTCCACCCACCATCTGATACACTGGAAATTTTCAAAGACTTGATAACATAAACTCTGAATAGTAGCATATGAAAGCTTTTTAACTCCTTATCTAAAGATTTTGACTTTTTATTTTTGACAATCTGATGAGATTAACATTATTTCTTATTGTGGTTTTAATTTAAAGTTTAAAGATAACTAATGAGATTGAGTATCATATATATATTTTTTAACTTTTGGGCTTCCTTTTCCATAAATTTCTGTTTAGGCATGTATTCTTTTTTTTTTTTGAGACAGTCTCATTTTGCCACCCTCGGTAGAGTCCTGTGAAGTCACAGCTCACAGCAACCTCAAACTTGGGCTTAACAGATTCTCTTGCCTCAGCTTCCCAAGTAGCTGGGACTACAGCTGCCCGCCACAAAGCTGGGCTATTTTTTTTAGAGATGAGGTCTCACCCTGACTCAGGCTGGTCTCAGACCTGAGGACTCAGGCAGTCCACCCATCTTGGGCTCCCAAGTGCTGGGATTACAGGCATGAGCTCCAACACCCAGCCTACTGTACAATTTTTCTATTCATATTTTTCCCCAGTAGGACTTCTCTTTATTTTTACTGGGGTCCAAGGAGTTGGCAACCTGCATCTAGATTTAGAGATTCCCTGAGTAAAATGGTGGTGTAAATTCAAATCACAAACCCACTTGAAATTAGGTCTACTGTTAACCAAATATTCAGAAAAACTATTTATTATTTCTCATCAGCTAAGACAATGATGAGTACTATAAAGAAACTGTCCCTCTGTTTTTAACTTGAGACTTGAAGATTTCATTCATTTGCTTTTGTTTTTGCTATCACAAAAATTTCTTTTAATTTTTACAAACTCAAAAGAGCTAATTTCTTTTTTACAGTCTCACTCTGGGCATGAGTGCAATGGCATCATCATAGCTCATTGCAACCTCAAACTCCTGGGTTCAAGCAATCCTCCTGCTGCTGGGACTACAGATCCATACCACCTGGCCTGGCTAATTTTTTAATATTTTGTAGAGACAGGGATTGTCAAGACTGGTCTAATCTCCTGGTCTCAAGCAATCTTTTTACCTTGGCCTCTCAAAGTGCTTGGCTTACAGACATGAACTACCAAGCCCACCCAAAAGAGTTAATTTAAAAGTATATTTACAGTAATTTGTCCAGGATTCAGATGTTTGTGAAAGCTTGTCAGAATAGGTATTCCATCATAGTGCTCTCAGTGTTACAATATTGACCCACTTTCCCTTTGTCCTTCTGCCTGACACTCTACTCAGTTTTAGAGTTGGACATGCTTTTTAAAAATAAGCTTTTAACCTTTACATTTTTTACAGAAACAATGTAATGAAAGTAGAAAGCTCTTGTCTACCTTTACCCCACTCCCTCTCATGTCGTCTTACATGACTGTGCTACATTTGTAAAACCAAGACACCAATGTTGGTGCATCAGTTTTGGCTCAGCTCCAGACTGTACTTAGATTTTGTTAGCGTCCTTTTTCGACTTTGACACATGGGGTTTAGTTGTTATGGCTCCTTTGTCCCCTCAGGTCTGTGACAGTTTCTCAAACTTGTTTTTTCCATTGCTGATGCTTTTGAAGAGTACTCATTAAAGATTTTTTAGGATATCTCTCAATACAGCGTTTTCCTCATTAGGTGGAAGCTATCATTTTTGTAAAGAAGGTTATAGAGGCAAAGTGTCCTTCTCATCACAGCGTATCAAGGAATTCCTGCTATCACATGTCTTTACCACTGGCAATGCTTACCCTGATCTCCTGGCCAGGAAGAGCTTGCCAGTATTTTTCACTATAAAGTTACTATATTGAATAACTAGGTTTTAATACCTAAATTCTTCAGTTGATGCTTTTTTATGGAAGCAATATTATTTCTCATTTTTCTGAGGATCTTCAAAGTACTATTATTTGTGTTTTAAAATTTTAATTTTAATCATCGCGGGTACATAATAGCTGTGTGTTTTCTGCTTGCCTTTGCTGTCATCTCTACCTTCGGGGAAGAAGGTCCATCTCTCTTTTGGCTTTGATTTCCTCAATTGCTTTGTCATTCTTTTCTGTGGGTTCTTAGGTTTACTTTCAATTCTTAGGCTGGTTACTTCTTCTTCTTCTATTATTGTTGCTGGCTTATTGTGGGGAGGGACAGGGCGGGATCTGCAAGGAGCGCCCTTTTCTTCTTGTATGTTTTCAGTCACCAGGTCACTATCCTGCCTCTCTGAACCAACTACCTGAAAGCATATTGGTCTCCTGTGCTCTGGCCACAGTAAGGGAAATGGTGGCATAACACTGTACCTGCTGTGCGCCCCAGGCCACCCCACCCTGCATCTGAAATCCTTGTTGTTTGTAGCAGTATTGAACTGCTCCCATCTTAAAAAAAAAAAAAAAAGATACAGAAACCCCAAACCTCTTCATGTGTTTTGTTTTCAGATTTCTTCAGTATAATTTAGTCTTTTTCTGAGATTCATGCTAATTTTACCATTCAGTTTACTTGCTATGTAATGACATAAACAAGAAAGAAGAAAGAGAATGAGACTACATTCCCCTGTACACACTCATCCACGTGCACCCGTACACACTCATCCACGTGCACCTGTACACACTCATCCACGTGCACCCGTACACACTCATCCACATGCACCTGTACACACTCATCCACATGCGCCTGTACACACTCATCCACATGCACCCATACACACTCATCCACATGCCCCTGTACACACTCATCCACGTGCATCCGTACACACTCATCCACACGCACCTGTACATGCTCATCCGCATGCACCCATACACACTCATCCACATGCCCCTGTACACACTCATCCACATGCACCTATACACACTTATCCATGTGCATCCGTACATGCTCATCCACATGCAGCCATACACACTCATCCATACACACCTGTACACACATCCACATGCCCCATACATGCTCATCCACACGCACCCATACACGCTCATCAACATGCCCCTGTACACACTCATCCACACGCACCCGTATACACTCATATGCATAGACAGATGCATTTGAAGATATGTATTTGGAAACGAGGAATTATATGTAGAGAGAGGCTAGAGTTCTCCTCTCCACAAATACAGCAGATCTTTGAATAATATCATTTTATTTAATGCCATTTTGTTATAAGGTCGATGAAAAAAACCAATCCATTCTGCCAGGGTTACTGTTCACGTGGACTCTGCACATTTCCCTGCAGACATGTTTTTTGTCCGAGTACTCCATTTTCCTCCCACATCCCCAAACTGTGCAAATGTGCACATTAGGTTCACTGACATGGCTAAGTGGTCCCATTATGAGAGAGAGAGAGAGAGAGAGAGAGAGAGAGAGAGAGTATGTGTGTGTGTGTGAGAGAGAGAGAGAGAGCCCTGCAGGGGAATGGCATCCAGGCCAGGGTGGATTCCTGCCTTCTGCCCTGAGCTGCATGGACAGACACTAGCTACCCATAACCCTAAAATGGAATAAGTGGGTTAGAAAAGAATAAATGTATACGAATGATTGTAAAGTAAAAATTCATCAAGTGTACAATAAGCAGAAAAATGTATGACAGTAAACAAAGTTGTATGAAGGTGCCTGCTATCTTGGTAATTGTTTTTGAATTACTAGACAGTAGGAGACACTCAACAATTTTCATTTTGCAAACATTTATTCCTTCATTTAAACCACCACTATTATGACTTGCTGTCATTCATTGATTTGCCAAAATGTGAGTAAATAATTATCTTATTTATTCTTGTTAAGTTTTCTTAAATTAATAGCTTATTTAACTTCAATATTTAATATTAGAAATGTTTGGTCTTTATTTAAGTTATGGGATGTATTTGTGGCCAGAAATATGCCATAGAAACTAACTCTTGTTTATGTCAATTAACCTATGGTAAAAATGGTTTAGTTATACGTCATTTGGTTTAATGTTGCAGTTTCTAAGAGCCCATGGACAATGCTAAGTGTATGTGGTGACTTTCCTCTTTCATGCTCCTCTGCATTTGGACAGAATTTGTAGTTTTTTCTTAGTGATGTGATCCAGGCCTTTGCCTTTTATAAGATTTAGTATATCCTTCTGTAAAGGCTTGAAGCATTCACAGTGATGTTCATTATTTTATAGCATTCCCCTGGGGTTCTATCCTAACACTTCTAGCCTCTTATTTAGCAGAAATTCTATTTGCACCTGATAGTCAAGGTCAGTGTGGCCGACCAATAGTATAGTTGCAATTTAAGCTCTTAGAGATAAGATGAAATAAAAATTATCAAAATACAGCCTCTTTTTTTTTTTTTTTGCAGTTTTGGCCGTGGTCAGGCTTGAACCCACCACACCTGTTATATGGGGCTGGTGCCCTACTCCTTGAGCCACAGGCACCACCCCAGAAATGCAGTCTCTTTTTCTAATTGAGAGAACTTTATTGTGTTTACTGGTAGGCACACGCTTCCTTGGGTGCTAGCATTTATAAAAAAGCAAATTCCTGAGCCCAAAATCAAATAATTTATAAGAAGATCATTAAATATAATTATAGAATCCATGTGCGTCTCTTCTCCTTCATATAAAAATCTGTGTATTTTTGAAGAAACAGAACCATATATTGATTCAGAGAAAATACCATATCTAGCAAGTTAGAATCTTAACGTGGTCACTCTTGTCTGCAAACTGGTAATGTAGCTAAGTTCCGAAAAGGCATTTGACTATTCCATCAGGATTATTGCCTTTGCATGTGATCTTGCTGTTTTAAGATGTAAAACTAGTACCTTGAATGGAGGCAATGTGTTTGGGGTGCTTCAAAGGCCGCAGTTAAATTGATTAGTTACCAGGTAGTGAACTATTTCCCTTCAGTATAATGTTTGGACACTATTGCTGGCAAACTGGACATTCAGTAGTAGCAGTAGTTGTCTGAGCTCATGTGTAACCACCCTCCTTGTCACCATTACAGCTTTGTTTAAGTGCCTGAAGTCTGGGTCAACCATTGAAGTGAATGACTCATACTCACACTGAGCCTTTACGTTTGGATTATTAAGTTTCTTCTTATGTGGGGTGGGGTGTACTATGGTTACAAACATTTTTTAAAAATTTCAGATTAATATAAGGGTATGGTTGAAGCTTTTACTACAGAACTAACAGAAACAGTTATGTTCTTACCTATGACTTTGTTTTAAACTAACTCCCCACTCAAAGCATATGAGCAGAGCCTATATTTCAGAAATATATTTTCTACTGAAATGGAGTAATATGCTCACTAATTCTATCAAGCATACAACAAAAAAGTTGAAGTTCATGGCAATTGACAGATTATCAGTCTAATTTTATATATGTTAGATTCCTTTGGCCTCCGGCTTCTGTGTCTATCCAAGGGAGGAGAAGAAGCATCTGAATATTTTGAGAAAATTAAGTTCATGTAAATGATCTCAGACAATCCTTTCATAATTTTCTTTTTCCACAAGGAAAAGAGGTCAGTGATGATAGACACATTCTTAGTTCAGACACCAACGTTAATGTATCCTAACTGTGTGAGGGTGAGAAGCCTACACTCTTTAGAACTTAGAATTGCCATGGGACCAGAAACCAGAAGGTCCTATTTGGGCTCCCGAGAAAAAAATGGGCTCAACCTAGGGAGTATCTCTTCCATGCAATTGGTTTCAAAGATTTCTTCCTTAAACACAGTTTCAATATGAAAACATTTCCTGCTATCCTGAGACTTTAGTTTATAGCTATTACCCATTCTCTTGCTTCCAGAACCTTCTGTTGATAACTCTGGGAGGCTACTCTTTGCTATTCCAAACCAAATATGCCAATTTTTTTTTTCTGATAGTTTTTTAAAAAATGAACCCATTAGAAAATGTGAGTAAAGTGTTAAAATAAACCTTTTACTGGTCCCACTAAACCAAGAGCTCTTCCTATTGAAAAGTCCATTATTTGTGTATTTACATGCATGCTTTAAAAAATAAAGTTAAAATAATTGTAATACTCAAATCTCCTTTTCTTGTGATTCTATTATTTAGTTTAAAACTTTTAAATTAAATACACATATTTAGGATAAATTAATATGAAAATATATTTCCATGTTAACAAATTAATAATCTGATACTTAGGTCAATTTTTTGAGACTTTCAGTTGGAATGTGACTTTATATAATTTGAGTAGAGAAATTGATTTAATATTTAAGTTAAATAAAAAAATTTAGTTTAAACTTAATAGTTTAAATTCTGGAAAATCAACTAGATTAATCAATGTAGATAACTTGCTCTTAAAAGCTTAATATAATTTAAAAATTATGTATTAAAGTTATATTTTAAAAAGTAAAATTAAATCTACATTTTAGAGGTATCTATTTTTAATTACATGTATAGAATTTGTTTTGCTATCAAGGAAATATTGGTACATCTAATGTTTATAAAAATTTTCATATTTATACAGTTCAAAGAAGTTATAAAAGTATATCTTATTTATTATAAAGAAACCAATGCAAGCCAATTGCCTTCCAATAAAAAGAAAAATTATGTATAATTATCCTAATATAATCAAATAAGGGAGAAAATTCCAAAGGTTACAGTTTAATTGGTTTTAGAAATATGAGTTATTTACTGTCTACACAGTAAATATGTATGCGACATACAGGGAACAGCAAAGTCTTGACTTTATTTTATAAGTCAAGAGTTACAGAGATGAGATGCCTGAAAGAAAACTGCTGTAGCTTTAAATAATTTACATAAAGTCTGTGAATATCTTCTGCTGCTTTCAGCTCTATTACTTACCAAGTAGAGAGTAAAGTGTGGTAGCTCCATGGAGAGTGTGGGAGGGACACGTTTGTTTCATCTCTGTATTACAGTTACTGTGCCTGGCTCATAGAAGTCACTCACTCATTAAATATGTTTAGTGGATTAGTGACTAAATTGGGAATGAATTCCAAGAACTCCTGACAATTAGATTTGAGTTACCTATTAAAGAGAAACAGGCTTTGAAGTATGACCTTCACCTCATCCTTGAAGGGAAATAATATTTTAAAAATGCTTAAAGATGTTTCTTTTTCATAAAAGAAAACCTTGAGCAAAATTTGTATAACTTTTCTAACACATGATTTATTATTTCTATGATTATTAACTAGTAAAGTCAATGAAAGGAGGTTGATAACTTTAAATTTGATAAAAATCTTAAAAGTTTGGATATCTACTTGCTCTGTTATTCAAATTTAGATCACTGCTATGACAAATAAATATACCCTGTATTTAACATTTCAGCTAACTTTCTGCTTACCCAATGGTGCAACTGTTCTTTATTGTAATGTTCCTCGGTGGAGTAATAAATTCACTTATGTGTATCTTTCCACTTCCTAAGGCTCTGTCCTTTCTTTTACAGTTTCTTATCAAAGCCAGCAGACATCCTACATCTGTCTTTAAACCCCTAACAGAGTTTTGAAGTTTAGGAGGAGCTACATGTGGGGTTATCTCTCTTTGCTTCTTGTAGCCTGAAGTCAAGTAATTTGAGTGTAAGACACAAAAACAAATAATATATTGTCTCATGCCTTTGGTTTGTCTTCCTTTTCTAAATAAGAGCCACATTGTATAGTGTGTCTATGGAATTTTACAGTTTCCTACGGCGAAAGAAATGCTGAGCAGATTGTCACTATCCTTCAGACATTCCGGACTCGAAAGATAAATGTGGCACGTGTATCTGGAGGATGCTGCAGTTTGGCGTGAGTGAGGTGATTTGACGAAGTACGTTGAACATTCAAAGTGTTTTGTTATTATTTGACTTGGGTCATGCTGTCTGCCACTGAATTAAGGGTGAGAGACTGAGGGGAAGGCAGCTTGAGCCAAAGCACTGTCACGGGTCCCTGTTTTGTTTGGGAGTATTCAGCGTTGGGTAATGCCCTGCACATTTTAAGTCAGTCTACCTTGTTGATTTAATCTTAGAAATCATTCAGGAAAAAAAAAGCAAAGAAACACAATTGATCTTCTTTACAAATGACTTCTTTCCCCTTTTATTTTCCTTTCATTTTCTGTGGAGTTGTATTATTATGAGGAGCATGTATTTCTTTGTATTAGTACAAGCATCTCTAAGACAGGAATAAACATCCTGAGTAGTCTCAGGAAAGGTAAAAACACTGAATTGGGGAAGGGTCTCACCTAGTTCTTCCCCTCGGCCATGGTTGCGTTAGAGCACCTTAGCGTTTACCTTAGACTGTTTCTCCGTCAGGTGGGGATAAAATACCCTCTCTGCTTCCATCACACAGTTATCATAGTACAACTGTACCTATTATGAGATGTAAATTTCTCTGAAAATATTAGTAAAGAGTATTTCCTGAGCAAGATGAGGGCTATCTCTGTTCACAAGGATCTACTAGTAAGGCACAAATAACCTGGCAGGCTGAGGAAGAGCGAGCGTGATAAACTCAAGAAGAAGGAATGAAGTCACTTATCATTCTGTAAAGGCTCCCTTCAGAAATGCAGGGCTGAAACTCATCCCTGACTTTGGGGAAACCTGTAAGAAAGAACTAATTGAAAAAAGATCTTAAGAAAGACCACCCTGTCCCCTAAGGTGTAAAGTGAGCTGGTTTAGATTTTTCTTTTTCTTCCCTTTTCTTCACAGCCTCCCCTGCCCCCTGCAGCCCATCCTAGGTTGTATGTAGAAACTTACACCTCTGTACTTTCTTTCCGTAGGCAGAATTATCCCAGTTATATCTCTTGATTTGTGGAAAATTCTGAGGCTTCATTTCCATGGTATCCTACTGCACCAAATCATTTCAGGTAATTTCTCTTATTTATTTGGAGGCACCCCTTATGCAGGTGTTAGATTCAGAGGGCGACAAGGCCTCCATGATGCCTGGCTTATTTTTTTTGGTGGGGGGGGAAGAGAGGGTCTTGCTTTTTCTTATGTTGGTCTTGAACTCCTGAGCTGAAGCAGTCTTCCTGCCTTGGCCTCCAGAGTGTTAGGGTTATAGGTATGAACTACCACAACTGGCCTAAAAGTATGTATTGATAACTAAGATTGTAAAATAACATCTTAATGACAAATCACAAGAGATTTAGTGCCTAGTTTAATCATATCACTTCCATTTCCCTTAAGGACTTCATATGTAAAATAGGGAGATTGCATTGGTGATTTCCCTCGAAAGTTTCTCTATTATTACTTTTGAATTGAATTTTAAAATTAGTTTCTTTTCCCTTATTTTCACACCTCTATGTCTTACACTTGTAGTGGAAATTTTTATACAATTGGGTAATGAAAACTCTGGGGCTGTGGGTGATTGAGAGAGGGATGTAGGAATGCACATCTGCAGTTCTATGGTTATTAAAAAGTCAACTTACAGAGATTTATAAATCTAAAAAGTAGGTCAGAGGAAGAGGGAACAGTGCTGATTATATCCTTGGTTCATTCCCTTGATAGTTTTATCACTGGGTTAGTGGCTTTTCTCCCCCTGAAAAACTGCTGGTTGTTTTTTATTACATGAATTGAATTATGATTTAATTATGCTATAATTTTTGAGTGATTACAGTTTTTTTTTTAATTATTATGAATACATAATCATTGCACATATTTATGGGATACATATGATACTTTGATCCGAGCGTATGGTGTGTAATGACCAAATCTGGGTAATAAGGATAGCCATCACCTGAAACACTTGTCATTCCTTTGTTTAGAACATTCTAAATCCACTTTTCTAGTTATTTTGAAGTTTTCAACTAATTATTGTTAACCATGGTCATCCTCTTGTGCCTACCAAGCACTATATCTTATTTCTTGTATTCCTTTAACTGTATTTTTGTACACATTTACCAACACCTCTTTAACGCCCCTCTCTCCACTACCCTTCGCAGTCTCTGGTAATCACCATTTTATTCACTACCTGTATATAATTCTATGCTTGGCTTATTTCACTTAACACAATGTCCTCCTGTTTCATTCATGTTGATGCAAATGACAAAATTCCCTTCTTGTATATGGCAGAACAGTATTTCTTTTGTATGTATGCTATACTTTCCATCCATCCCTTAATGGACACTTGGGTTGGTTCCATATTGTGGCTATTGTGAATGGTGCTGTAATAAACATGAGAATGTAGTTATTTCTTTACTCTCCTGATTTCTTATATATTGGACATCTATCCAGCAGTGAGATTGTTGGGTAGTTCTGATTATAATTTTTGGGGGAACCTCCCTGCTGTTTTTTATTGACTGTATCAATGCACATTCCCACCAACAGTGTATAAGTACACCTCTTTCTCTGTGTCATTGTCAGCATCTGTCATTTTCTGGTTTTTGGATAATAGACATTTCAACTGGGATAAGATGGTATCTCATTGTGGTTTTGATTTTCATTTCCTTGATCATTAGTGTTGTGCATTTTTTCATATATTTGTTGGACATTTGTATGACTTTTTTAGAGAAACATCTATTCAGGTATTTTGCCTATTTTTTAATTGGATTGTTTAGTATTTGGCTGTTGAGATGGTTGAGTTCCTTATATGTTCTAGGTATGAATCCCTTCTAAGTTGAATAGTTTGTGAACATTTTCTCCCATTCTGTAAGTTGTATTTCATTGTGTTGATTGTTTCCTTTGTTGTAAAAAAGCTCTTTAGCTTGATGTGGTCCTTTTTTTTTTTTTTTAGAGACAGAGAGAGTCTCACTTTGTCACCCTTGGTAGGGTGCCATGGCATCACAGCTCACAACAACCTCCAACTCCTGGGCTTAGGCGATTCTCTTGCCTCAGCCTCTTGAGTAACTGGCACTACAGGGACCTACCACAATGCCCAGCTATTTCTTTGTTGCAGTTTGGGGGGTAGGTTCGAACCCACTACTCTCAATATATGGGACTGGTACCCTATCCACTGAGCCACAAGTGCTGCCCAAGATCTTACTAAAGTAATCTTTGCCCAGACCAATGTTCTAAAGCTTTTCTCCAATATTTTCTTCCAGTAGATTCATAGTTTTACTTCTTTATGTCTTTAATCCATCTTGATATGATTTTCTTTTTTCTGAGACAGTCTTACTATGTTATCCTTGGTAAACTGCTGTGGTGTCACAGCTCATAGCAACCTCAAACTCTTGGGCTTAAGCAATTCTCTTGCCTCAGCCTCCCAAGTAGCTGGGACTACAGGTGCCCACCACAATGTCTTGATCTGATTTTTGTATATGGTAAGAGATAGAGGTGTAGTTTCACTCTTCTGTGTGTAGATAACCAGTTTTCTCAGCACCATTCACTGAAGAAACAGTCCTTTCACCTATGTATGTTCTTAGGATTTTGTCAAAAATGAGTTGACTATAAGTGTGTGGACTTATTCTTGGGTTCTCTATTTGGCTCTATTGAACTTTGTGTCTTTTTTTTTTTCTTTTTAGGTGATTATTATCTCTGAGTTTGTTTTTTTTTATTAAATCATTGCTGTGTAAATTAATGCAATCATGGGTACAATGTTTTATGTACAATTTGAAATTCTTTCATCAAACTGGTCAACATAGCCTTCATAGCATTTTCGTATTTATTGTGTTAAGACATTTATATTCTATACCTAGTAAATTTCACATGTACCCTTGTAAGATGCACCATAGGTGTGATCCCCCAATTACTCTCCCTCCAACCATCCTCCCCTCTTGTATCCGTTTTTAATGCTATGCTATTACTATAGTTTTCTTCTTCGTATTACTGGGTTTTTGTTTTTTCACTGCAAGAAAAAGCATAGCAGCATTTCTCAAGAATACTGACAGAAATCTTTTAATTTCCATTATGAGTTTTCATTGATTCATGAGTTGTAAAGAAAAATTCACTTATTAATCTCTAAAATACTTGTATTATGGTCAATAAAATTTAGCCTATAAAATATTGATTCTTTGAAATTTATTGATACCTACTCCCTGGCTTATTATTTGACCAATTTTTATAAATACTCCATATTGACTGAAAAGACTACATGGAATTCAGATGTTGGGTAGAGTGTTTTAAATGTCCATTTAAGGCCAGACATTGTGGCTCATACCTGTAATCCTAGCACTCTAGGAGACTGCAGTAGGAGGATCCCTTGAGCTTAGGAGTTTAAGACCATCCTTAGCAAGAGTGAGGTCCCATCTCTGTTAAAAATAGAACAAAATAGCTAGGAGCTATGGTGGACACGTGTAGTATCAGCTATTCAGGAAGCAGAAGCAGGAGGATTGCTTGAATGCAGGAGTTTGAAGTTGCTGTGAGCTGGACTGACACCACAGCATTCTAGCTTAGGCAACAGAGTGATACCCTGTCTCAAAAAAACAAAACAAAACAAAAAACCCCAAAAAGTTCAGCTAAATTTGTCCATTGAGTTAAGACTTTAAATTGTTCTGTTGATTTGGTCAATCTATAAATTCCTGTGAATGATAAGGTAAAACTTCCACTTTGGAAATGAAGTTATCAATTCATCTTTATAGAGATGTGAATTTTTCTATTATAGTTTTTGAAGTATAATTTTCATGCAGTGTAAGTTTAGACTTGTTTAATTTTCCTCATAATTTGAAAGTATATTTTAAAGTTGATTTAATGACCTTCTTTAGTTTTAGAATTTTTGCCTTAATTTTATTTAATGTAATAACAATGTAGGGACATCAATGTTCTTTGGCTGATATTCGTCTGCTATACATTTAAATTCTTTTATTTTTAAACTTTCTTATTTTTGTGTTAGATTTATCATTTATAGACAGAATATAGCTTGATTTTTAAAAAGGCAGCTATATGCCCATAGTGTTGTAACTGAATCTATTTGATTTTACTGCAGTTGAAAATGAAAGATGCAAAACAAAAATGGTGCGATGGTAACTAAGAGGGGAGAACACTGTGGTTCTTTTCTTTGCTTTGTCAACTCTTTATTTTAGGATCTATTTCAAAGCTCTGCCTTTGGGTCTCACTCCACTGTGAACATTTTTGATTTCCTTGGATGCCCCAGGCTGTTTCCTTGTTACTGACATTTATGACTTTTTTTTACCCGCCTCATTAGGATTAATGACTTGGATAGTCTGCTTTGCCTTTGCTCAGCTTCTTTCTGGAGTCTTTGTTCTCTGTGACCTCCAACCTTGGTCTGTGGACTGCAGCTTTCTGGAGCATGTGTGCCCCTACATTACCTTTACCAGCATCCTGCCCATCTCACTGACTCCTTCAGTGCTCCAGTTCCCACTGTGTGCAAGGCAACAGTTCAAGGATGTAAAATCATGGTATTGTCAGTGACTAGAATGAAAAGTTAGTATTAACTATCAAGAGGAGGAAGAGCTACAGATTGATTAGTTGCAAAAATTTTGAGGGGATAAACGTCTGGGCAGAAAGCTGTGGGTGTTTTGAAATTGGGGTAAGAAGAGGGCACTGCTACCAGGACCCTAGGTAAGAATGAGCAGCGAAAAAATTTGACTTTGATATGATCTCTCTTAGCTTTGGGACCTGGCTTATAGATCTTATCTTCAATTCCAGATCTTTCCTCCCCCAGTACCAGATCTTTAGCTCTTTTAAAATTTGCAATTTTAATCACTAGTCATCTCCGTTTCCTGTAACCTGTTCTCAGTTGTGGCCACTCTTATCCCTGTTTCAGCCTGGTCCTTTTTCCCAGGTGTTGCTTATTTCAGCCATGCACTGCCATTGAAAGTTAGATGGGAATAACTGATGGAAATATTCTTCCAGGAGACTATTTTATTATAGAAGAGAAACCTACCAATCCAAATCAGATACTAAGTTATATACTGGATTATGGGAGATTGTAGGTGTATGAAAATCTTTCTCTGCACCTTTTCTAATCTCAGGTGATTGGCTTATCCCTTTGAAATGGATGCTACTCCGTTGGATTTTCAGAGAAAACAAAATATGTGAAATTGAGATTGTGTGAAGCCTAACCATTCACATGCATGCCTGACTCCCTCTTCCATGTCTAGACACACTACACCTTTTTCTCATTAACCTCAACAGCCTTGTCAACACTGGAGTTCCTTTTTGGTAAGAGAAAAAAACAAAACCAAAACCAAAACAAAACCAAACTCTAGACTTTTTGTTCCTGTTGTAAGATATAGGTTAAATTATAAAATTTTCAACACTAATTTTGTAAATGAAAATTACTCTCTGTCAATGTTTTGTTAAAAAATAGAAAGCAAAAGATTAAGAATGACCTGGCTGATACAAGGTTCCTTTGCTCAGGGCTGAACAAGGACCCTGTATTTTCTAGGCCTAGGTGAGCTCAGAGATGAGTCTCACCGCAGACCCCATCCCCATCTCTAGGCACAAACAGGCATATAAAAACCAGCTAGTAGTTCATCTTGGCTGCTCCTCCTGGAGGAGTGGCCATATTGTAAACAAAAAGCTCCCCCTCCCAGAGCAGAGAGAGAACACAGCCAAGAAGGACCTATTCCCATGCAAAGCCAGTTTTAACTTATGCCCCCAAACTCCCTTGCACCAAACAGTTGTGACATTCCATCTCCCCAAACCTCCTGCCTGCAGGATGGGAAAAGCAGTACAAAAAGCAGTACATAAACGCTTATACAGAAGGCCCAAATGGACTACCCACTCAGACCCCCTTCACTGCAGAAGAGGCTTTCTTGTCTAGCTTATCTATCTATTTATCTATGAAATCTGTCCTTTTGCTTATTCCAAGGTATCTTTGGATTTATTCTTCAAATCTTTAAGACCAAGGACCCAAAAGAGAGAAAGAGATTCTGACTATATGCCTACTATATATTACTTTGCTTAAAGTTTCTTAAGCATTTTGAGCATTTAACATTTCCTTTTATTTCCACATAGAGTTGTGAAGGGAATTCTGATGATTTTTATTATAGAAACCGGGATGTAATAGTCCTTCCAAAAATAATGACATAGTATCCCATAGAGGATTAAACATCATACTTACTACAACAGTCACCAATCATAACTCACCTGAGGAATCACTGAGAATAAGACATTCTCCACAATAGTATCCTATGTACCCTCACACATGTCCTTTTTCCCCCCATTATTCAATTTGAGCATATTATGAAACTCTTATGAGCTTCATTTTCTTTATCATTATGGTGGCATGGGGAATGAAAAATGTCAGGATGAATGCAAATCATTTGGTATGTAGAAAACTTCTAGCTATTATAATTAATAACTGATAATAGTAGTGCAGTAGAACCTCTGTAAGTTGACCATCCAAGGGACTATGACAAACTGTCAACATACAGAGGTGGTCAACATAAGGAACCAGGCCAACTATACTTATACGTACATGAGAGGTGTGTCCAGTGTGTGAAAATTAGATCAACTTAAGGAGTTGATTAGTGTAGGGAGATGCTCAACTATGGAGGTTCTACTGTATTATAATTTTTAATTTAGATGGTTTCAATAAATAGAGCTATGCCATAATCTGACAGCATATTTAATCAGTAGATGTAAAGACTTTTGAGAAAACATTCTAGAGAAATGGGTTATAATTATTCAAAAAAGCATATAATTCTAGTGGTACTTAAAGAGAAAATACAAATATTAATAAGTCTTACATTTCCATTCTAGAAATGCATAATTATCAAATATTTTATTATCATCAATTTGCTAGCATATAATACCAAGATTTTAGGGATCTTTTTATAAAATAAATTTAGAGATTCATTGAGAACTTAGTAAAAGCATTAAGTTATCATTAGATAGATAGTTGTGGGATATTCAAAAAGAAAGATACAAAAAAGAAGAGAAAACTTACATTGTATAGGATGTGATTACAACAACTTGCCTCATTATCCAGAAATTCAGAAATCAAAAGGACTTAAAAATATCTGCAAAGTTTCCCTTTAATAAAATATTAATTTTAGGTATCAGAATTCTAAAATGAAAATATATTATAATCAACTCTTGGTGAATTAGTGGTGAAATATTTTAATTCTTATGAAAAGTTAAAATATTAGAAGAGATTAAACTTAGATACACAATACAAAAGATTTGTTTTCAAAAACATTCACTATGTTTGAATTAGTTTGAGTTTTTTACCAGTGTAAAATTTGTGTTTTTTCTTAATAAATTAGATTTTCAAATCAGCCAGGCATTATTTGCACAGATACTCATTTTTTCCAAAGTGTCTTTATTATAAGTGTCCCAACAATTAGAAACATATAAATTATCTTTTAACAAAGAAAACTGAAGTGACATAACTTACAGGTATTGTTTTCAAATTTTAAAAACATAATCATATAATATAGATACATAAAAATACAAAACTACAACATTTTTAATAGTTACATTAGTGGTCAATGTGCGTATTAAGTATTCAATGTTTACTTAAATTATCCTTCTTCATTGGATGTTTAGGTCAATTTCATTTTTCCTGATATAAATATTTTTCCATTGATGTATTTTGTATGACTAATTTTATTAAATGCTCAAGATAAATTCCTGGATATGGAATTTCTAGAGCACAGGCTAAAGATCATTTAAATATTTACTTAGGTCTGTATGTTAATCATCATCATCTATCTCTGAATCTATAATTATATCAATATAATCAAATAGTACTCCAGAAAAGTTATAACAATTTATTTACCCATAAATATTATACAGTAGATTACTAGGTATATATTTCCCTTTTGACCTAATTAATAATTAATTTTTTCTGCTCTGAAATTTTAAATGTCTAAAATCTCATCTCTCATTGTTTACTTTTATGGTTTTAGTCTTGGTATCATGCCTAGGAAAACCTCCCTTTGTTTAGCTGAACTCTCATTCTTCTATTTTCTTTGCATGAAGAAAAATATTTTACATGGCTCCTTTAACTTCTTGACAATTTAGCAAGCATTACAGAACCAGCTATGCATAAATGGAAATCTTTCTCTTACTCTCTTTCTTTCTCTCTCTCAAATTACCAGGGAGATCTCCAGTTAGAAAATTTAGTTAACTTATGTTTAGAGACTATTAAAAACTATTCAGTTGATAGGAATACTCCAACTGAATGAGATATTTAAGGAGGTATTTAAGCAGAGGTAAATTATCTGAGATGGTTTTCCTTAGCGTAGTTTCTATCTTTAATTACCATTTTGGATTTTGTTACGATGGGAAACAAGGAAGTTAATGTTAGGGACAAATAGTAAAAAGGATAGAAGAATAGAGCTCAGCACTGACAGTAAAAAGCAGATAGGAGAAAGTAAATGTTCAAGAAAAAATGACATTAAAAAGATATCACTTCATGTTATGTCAGTCATTGAATTTTATGAATGAATTTTTTATACTTTATATTTGCTTTGATAACTCATAATCATTTTGTACCTTGACTTGAGTCCATATACCTTCTCTCTCCTTCACCCCCAATCCTGGAATGTGAATTTTAAAATATTGTGGCTAAGTATGTTTCTTTCCTTGTCACTTGGCAAATTAAGAGTAGTTAGGCTTCAAAGTCCTCTTTTGCAGAAGAACAAATTATATAATTAAAAAATTACTAATGTTAATGTTTATTATCCTGGCCACTGGCCAGGAAGAAAAAAAACCCAAAGAGAACATAACCTATTCCAGCAAGAAATAAAATCACTAAAAATGTCTTATTTACCAAGTAACAAGTTGAAAGGTCAGCATTATTCACAATAATGACACTACTTCAGAAAAGGCTAATGTTATCATCACAAATCCTTAAGCAAAATTTAATCCTAGCAATATTAAACAAAAATAGTTTTATAGCGAAAAGACCTGGTTGTAAGAGATTATTTTTGCAAGAGTCCTTAGAAAAAGTAATAAACAGCTGCCTCAGAAGAGAAAAATAAAGCGCAGACTACCCAAACAAAACTTTAATGAGTAGAGGTTTATTAAAATGTAAATGTAGTGTTTTAATGATTCATTTGTTAATTCAACAAATATTTACTAGTGTATATAATATGTCAGGCCCTATTCTAGGAACTTTTCCTATATCAGAGAAAAACATACTGAGTAGATAAAACATTATAACTTTCTCAGCAGGAGTTTTATTTTTTCCTTTTTTAAAATTTCAGATTTATACGAGGGTACAGATGACTAGGTTACGTTGTTTGCATTTGTTAGGCAGAGTCCAAGTTGTAGTTGTGCCCCTCACCCAGGAGGTGCGCCGTGTACCCTTGCATTGTGCCTGTTAGGTGAGAGTACTCCAACCACCTGTCACCTCCCCTCCTGAATTTAATTGTGTTTTTCTCTTGTTTGGGTATTGGTTCATCTACTGGTTTCATATTCATATTGAATACACTGAATTCTTGCTTTTCCATTCTTGTGATACTTTACTAAGAAGAATGTTTTCCAACTCCTTCCATATAAATACAAAGGCTGTAAAGTCTCCATCTTTTTTTTAAGGCTGAATTGTATTCCATGCTAAACACATACGATAGTTTATTAATTCATTCATGTATAAATGGGCACTTGGATTGAGTCTACATCTTGGCAATTGTGAATTGATCTGCGATAAACCTTCTGGGGCATATGTCCTTATGATAAAATGATTTTTGTTCTTTTGGGTAGATAGCTAATAATAGGATTGCAAGATCAAATGGAAGGTCTACTTTTGATTCTTTGAGGATTCTCCATACCTCTTTCCAAAGAGGCTATATTAGTATCCCAAAAGTGTAAAAGTTTTCTCTTTTTTCTCCATACCTTTGCGAGTATCTGCAGCTTTGTGACTTTGTAATATAAGTTTTCGTAATCTGAACATAATTTTTTGCTCTTTTATATTTTTATTTATTTATTTATTGATTGATTGATTGGCCACCTCTGGCATATGGGGCTGGCGCCTTACTCCTTGAGCCACAGGCACCGCCCTGCTCTTCTTTAGATGTTATTGTATTTCCTTCTTTAACCTTGAGCTTAATACAAATACTTAGATTTATAATTTACTCTTTCTTCTTAAATATTCAGTATTATGTGTTATGCAGATGAACTGAAATTTTATCTGAAATTATATTTATATTTTCCTTCATGAGTTCTACCTTTCTGTCTTGAATAATATCTTGGCAGCTAACTAAGCATGAAATTCTATATATTGGCGTTGTGTTAACTCACAAGCAAGAAGACATGATAGTATTTTCCTGTATCAGCCTTACAACCAGTAATCATTAATAGGATGGCAGTCCAGAGAGGATAGGAGAGAGAAACCAGTCAGGCAATATACAGTTTTAGGCACAAGGTGGAGTCTATAAAGTATCATAAATAAGAAAAAGATGCTTAAAATGGAAGCTAACATTTCAGGTAAAATGGGTAAAGAGAAATGGCTCTGGAGATATATAACAAGATCAGAGAGTCCATACTTGAGTGGTTAGGAGAGAAAAGCAAAAACTTAAATAGGAACCAGAATTGGTTGGCAGTATTAAGAAATAGGACAAAATATGGCTTTAGATTTTCTAAGGTCAGAAAAAACACAAGCAGGGAGTTTCAGCAGCTCTGGATCACCTGATGAGTTACAGGGTTGGTTAATATACAGACCTTTAAGAACTTTATCTTTAGCTTGTCAGAGCAGAAATTTCAAAGTATAGCGCCTATAGGTTTAAAGACCAAGTGTGTCCATGGCTATGTTACTAGATTCGCATCTGAATGTAAGGAAGGGCTTTCCAGCTGATTAGGCACTCGGTACTGGTAGTGTCAGTATTCTCAGAACAAGTGAGTTAGGTCAGATGATAATGGTAAGATTCTTCTGTATCTAATGGTTTTTGCTTTATCCCCCTTTCCATTCATCACCTCTCCCCATCTGGTGTGAAGACACAGGTACAGACAATGAAGCCTCTGATCTAAGAACACGTACCTGCTTTTCCATCTCGCACACATGATTCAGTGTATCTTTGGTATCTTTTAGGTAAGACCTTAGATATCACTATGTCTGTAAGGGTTTATGTCCTGTCCACACTCAGACTAAGGAGGTTGAAAGACACAGAGTTGACAAGAAATGGAGGGGAGTGTCCTATACAGAAAGTTTCTTTCCTACTGCTATTAAGATCAAATGTTAACAGAAAATGAGCAGGGAAAATAAAATCTTTGGAAAATAAGAAACAAACAAAACATGGGCTTCTAATACCTAAAATTTATTTTTGGCATATACCAAAATGAGAATATTTCTAATTCTTATATATCAATTAATTGCATTTGATAATTATATATTGAATAATAGAAATAATTAATGAAGATCCGTGCATGGCCTACAGATATGTGAAAAAATGCTCACCATCCTTAATCATCAGAGAAATGCAAATCAAAACTACTTTGAGATATCATCTAACTCCAGTGAGATTAGCCCATATCACAAAATCCCAAAACCAGAGATGCT
>CAUYQV010041643.1:0-12393 GCA_963574575.1 Galagoides demidoff
GGGGTACAGTGTGGGGTTTTCACACACAATCCGAAACACTTCCATCAAACTGGTTAACATAACCTTCATGTCATTTTCTTAAAAGATCTTAAATATTTATAAAAATTATTCTCTAAAAAATGTGCTTACTTGAAAACAGTGAACAAATCTTTTTCAGTCTGGGAAAGGACAAATCTTTTGGGGTTTTAACTATGATTTTTGAGAATAATAAATTTTACTTTGTTGATAAAATTCTTATACTCTGAAGTGAGAATGTTTCTAATCGTGATCAAAGAACATTAACTTTTTTTTTTTTTTTTTTTTTTTTACTTCTTCCTACTGTAGTGTTCTCTTGCCCCCCATGTAGCTGGGATCACAAGGGTCCAGCTATCTTTTTGTTGTTGTTGTTGTAGAGATGGGGTCTCACTCTGGCTTACTCTGCCTCAGGCTGGTCTTCAGCTGGTCTTGAACTTGGCTGAGCTCAGGCGATCCACCCGCCTCAGCCTCCCACAGTGCTAGGACAACAGGCATGAGCCACCACGCCCAGCCAAAACATTAACTTTTTTAATGGAATGTGAATATGATATATGATATCCTACAAAATGAAAAATCAAACTAGTTGTTTGTATTCACCATTTGCAGGTTTGGCTTCAGTATCAATGTTTATGGGATATGCAAGCTGAGAACATCTATAACAGACTCGGGGAGGATCTCAACAAATGGCAAGCTCTCTTGGTCCAAATAAGGAAGGCCAGAGGGACTTTTGACAATGCAGAAACCAAGAAAGAGTTTGGACCAGTAGTTATAGATTATGGCAAGGTGAGCTCTGCTATCTTATTGAAGGGTGTCAGGGTAGCTTTAAAAGGAACATTTCTGACTCAAATTCAGCTGAAGTGTAACTATGGCAGCAGGAAAAGAACTAATGATATGTTTGTGCTGCTTCACCTACAGGTACAGTCTAAGGTGAACTTGAAGTATGACTCTTGGCATAAGGAGGTTCTCAGCAAATTTGGGCAGATGCTAGGATCAAACATGACAGAATTCCACTCCCAGATCTCAAAGGTAAGGAGGTAGGATTCTGTCAAGGTAACCAGTCTACTGGTAAACTTCAGCTCCATGATAAAGTATTCCCCTTCCTCTGAGCAGTCTCGACAAGAGTTGGAGCAGCACTCAGTGGACACGGCCAGCACATCTGACGCAGTGACTTTTATCACCTATGTGCAGTCTTTGAAAAGGAAGATCAAGCAGTTTGAGAAGCAAGTTGAGGTGAGCTCTATGAATATTTAAAGTTTATACTAGACTTCTAGTTTAATTTGGCTTTTATAATGTTTTACGTTCTGAGGCAGTGCTCTGACTCAATCTCTAAGGCATTATTTTCTTACAGTAGGAGACCACCTCTTATAAACATTCGTTAAAATTCAGGATAGATACTGGCATGGGAATCTGCATTTTTTTTTTTCTGGGAAAATAGTCAACTTTAATTGTTAACTGACCTAACTGCATCCAGGAATGCCTCTAAACAACTAAACAAAATAAACAGGATAAAATTCACCTATTCAAAGGGAATCTGCTTTTTTAAAACTCTGCAGGTGATTCTTTTTTGAGACAGAGTCTCACTTTGTCACCGTTAGTAGAGTGTCATGCTGTCATAGCTCACAGCAACTTCAAACTCTTGGGCTTAAATGACTCTCTTGCCTCAGCCTCTCAAGTAGCTGAGACTACAGGTGCCTGCCACAATGCCTGGCTATTTTAGAGATGGGGTCTCTCTTGGGTCAGCCTGGAACCTGTGAGCTCAGGCAATCCACTTGCCTTGGCCTCCCAAGTGCTGGGATTACAGGCGTGAGCCATCACACCCGGATGCAGGTGATTCTTATGCACAGCCAAGGTAGAAAGCCATTGTTTCTGCCTTTTAAAATCTTCCAAGTGGGAGCCACAGGGTGTCACCCTCAGATACCGAGGGTGGCGGATTCAAACTTGGCCCCTGCCAAATTGCAACAAAAATAGCTGGGCTTTGTGCCAGGCACCTGTAGTCCCAGCTGCTAGGAGGCTGAGGCAAGAGAATTGCCTAAGCCCAGGAGTTGGAGGTTGCTGTCAGCTGTGTGATGCCACAGCACTCTACCCAGGGCGATAAAGTAAGACTGTCTCTACAAACAAAACAAAATAAAATCTTAAAATCCTAAAATAAAATTCTAGGTTGGATGTTATGGCTCACTATAAGCTGAGTGCTTTGGCTATGGCGGGAGGATTACTGAGGCCAGGAGTTTGAGACCAACCTGAAGAACATAACAAGACTCAGTTTCTTTGTCTTTACCCTCCCCCCCCAATTTTTTTTTTTTTTTTGAGGCAGAGTCTCACATTGTCACTCTTAGTAGAGTGCCATGGCGTCATAGCTAACAGCAAACTTAAATACTTGGGCTTAAGCAGTTCTTTTGCCCTCAGCCTTTCAAGTAGCTGGGACTACAGGCCCCTTCTACAACACCCGGCTACTTTTTTTTTTTTTTTTTAGAAATGAAGTCTAGCTCTGGGATTACAGGCATGAGCCTCCTGGCCCCCAAAATTTTTTAAAATAAAATCTTTGGCCCAGCACAGTGGCTTACACCTGTAATCCTAAAACTTTGGGAGGCTAAGGCAGAAGGATCACTTGAGTTTAGGAGTTCAAGAGCAGGCTGCACAACATAGATCCCATTTCTACATTTACAAAAAAAAAAAAAAATTGTTTAGGGTGATGTCCCACACTGGTAGTCCCAACTTTGGGAGTCTGAGGCAGGAGGAACTCTGGAGTCCAGGAGTTTGAGGTTGCTGTGAGCTATGGTGGTGCCACTGCAATCTAGCCTCAGGCAACTTAGCAAGACCCTATCTCAAAACAAAATTTTTTTACATTAGTTTTTTTACATTTTCGTAGCATCTGGATGCACCAGAATACAATAACTCTCCTAGTCATATTGGACAGAACCCACAGATTAGCACAGTAATCTTAGGATGGAAGGTTTTAGAAGAAAAGCAAGTGTATTGATCTATAGCCATAAAGTGCCTTCTCTCTCATGGGGCTCTGATAATAGTTTCAATTATTGTTGTAGAAGAAAAATTCCAATTAATTTTTAACTTTCAAAGCTCTACCGCAACGGTCAGCGATTGCTAGAAAAGCAAAGGTTCCAGTTCCCACCTTCCTGGCTTTATATTGACAACATTGAAGGAGAGTGGGGGGCCTTCAATGATATCATGCGGCGGAAGGACTCTGCCATTCAGCAGCAGGTGGCAAACCTGCAAATGAAGATTGTCCAGGAGGATCGAGCCGTGGAGAGCCGCACCACTGACCTTCTAGCAGACTGGGAGAAAACCAAGCCTGTCACGGTAAGTCTCACCTGCTGTGTTCCAGGAAATTCCTAACCTTTCAGTGTGATTTAGTGGACTTTCTTTCAGGCTTACAAAGCCTTGCTATAGCTTAGCTTTCCAATATTGAACACTTTTTTATCTTTTTATAATTCAAAAAATAGTACTTGCATATAGCAAATATGAAGCCAGCTTAGATCTCTATTTACTCAGAATGGCAATCATTTAAGTCAGGAGATGGTTTTGTGGAATAAAGTTTTTCTGTTCTTAGATTACCCTCTTATTTAGGCATACTTAAAAATTATACTTTTTAAAAAAATTATGCTTTAATTTCTCTAGGCGTAGGCCAAGCCTCACACTGCTATTGCTAATTTTATATGTTGTGGGGAGGCAATATTGTCATTATTATTGTAGCTATTAAACAAACCTTCCTGTACCCAGCACCTACCATAACCACTTTCTTCATTCATTCAAGTATTTATTGAGCACTGACCAAGCCCTCACCCCTCCTAGAATCAGGCTCCAGTAGGGAGAGACAAAGTAATAAACAAACAAGAAAAACATGTATTTTGAGTCAGATGGTGGTAGTGCTGTAGACAAAAGTAAATGGGAGGGTGCTGGCTAGGGCGAAAAAGGGTACTGAAATTACTACTGTCTGGGAAGGTGACACTGAAGGGGAAAGCTGGCAAATTATACTAATGGCAGCAGAGGTGAAAGCAAGTAGGTAATTTGGTTTACTAGAAGAGGAATTCCAAATTTTATTTATTTAGACAGATGGGCATAGAAAAGAAAAATGGAATGGATGATAAAATATTTTGAATGTTAATGTGGTTTTCTAATTTGGGGATGTAAGTTTCCACAGTAGGCCTGGTGGCTGAGTTGTCCTCCCATGATGCTCTGCTAGCTAGTTTTCTGTCCTACCCACAGCTGTGTCTTTGCTTCAGTTGGGCCCTTCAGGTTCTTCTTATATTTTATTTTGGCTCAGTGGTCCTTATTTTTAAAAAGTCTCTGCTTTTACTGTTTCTTAGGTTGTGAGTGCTCACTCCACAGGGAAGTGAGTATCAATAGCAAGATTCTGGTCACCAAAATTTGAGTATTTATTTCTCATTTCACCTTGGTACCAGTAATGTGTCATAATTAAAATGTTAATTGTGGGGCAGCGCCTGTGGCTTACTGGGTAGGGTGCCGGCTCCATATACCAGGGGTGGCAGGTTCCAACCCTCCCCCGCCAAACTGCAACAAAAAAAATAGCTGGGCATTGTGAGAGGTGCCTGTAGTCTCAGCTACTCGGGAGGCTGAGGCAAGAAAATCGCCTAAGCCTAGGAGTTGGAGGTTGCTGTGAGCAGTGACTTCATAGCACTCTACCAAGGGCGATAAAATGAGACTCTGTCTCTAAAAATAAATAAATAAATAAATAAATAAATAAATAAATAAATAGTTAATTGTATTTTGCTTTGTCAGAAAACGACAATGTTTTATGTAGTTCTCAAAATGGAAGTGTGTAAATAGGAATTTAATGCTAGAGTCCATTTCCAATGATTTTTCATTCTTCTCCTGAGTGATAGGACTACAGTGTATGGCTGGCAAGCTCTCAGAGCTTTGTCTTCTTGGACTTTAAGAGTGTCTACCTGAGACCAAATCTGTGCTGACTTTTCTCTGCCCACCTCCTGGAGCACTGGGTGAGACAAAGGCTGAATCAGGAGATGGTTCACCATCGTGAAACTTTTAATTATGTGAATTATTGACATAAAACTTACACTCAGCACTGTGCATGCATTCTAAGTACACATCCTATGGAATATTCCATATGAAGATATGTTCAAGGAATTAGAAATTTCCAGAAGCCCAGCAGGCCCCCTCCACCATTTTAGAGCCCAAGTATTCTTTTCTTGCAGAGACTTTGCACTGCAATTCTCTGTGCTTGGACTGCTTTCAGGGCAACCTTCGCCCAGAGGAGGCACTTCAGGCTCTCACCATATATGAAGGTAAGTTTGGCAGGCTGAAGGACGACAGAGAGAAGTGTGCAAAGGCCAAGGAAGCGTTGGAGCTGACAGACACAGGCCTGCTCAGCGGCAGTGAGGAGCGTGTACAGGTGAGAGCTGCCTTAAGCAAGAGAATTGCTTAAGCCCAAGAGTTTGAGGTTGCTGTGGTAAGCTGTGATGCCTCGGCACTCTACCCAGGGCAATAGCTTGAGACTAAAAAAAATAATAATAATAATTACAGACTTTAGGAACTCTGTAAATAAAGTTAGAGGGCATCGGGAATCCACACCCTGTCTCTGCCAGTTTCTAAAGTGACTTCTGTTTCCAAAGCTAAACTGCTTTACTATTTTCAATCACAGGTGGCCTTAGAAGAATTGCAGGACCTTAAAGGCGTTTGGTCAGAACTTTCTAAGGTCTGGGAGCAAATTGATCAAATGAAGGAGCAGCCATGGGTTTCAGTACAGCCCCGAAAGGTACATCTTGTTAAAAATAGATGCTTGTGTATATTCATGTATTAATAGTTACAGATTGGAGGCCAGGCATAGTGGCCCATGCTTTTAATCCTAGCATTGTGGGAACCTGAGGCAGGAGGATCACTTAACTTCAGGAGTTCAAGACTAGCCTGAGCAAAGCAAAACCCTGACTCTATTAAAAATAGAATAAAAGTTAGCCAGGTATGGTGGCACAAGCCTGTAGTCTCAGCTACTTGGGAGGTGGAGGCAAGAAGATCTCTTGAGCCTAAGATTTTGAGGTTGCTGTGAGCTGGGCTGAGGTGACACAGTGAGGCTGTCTTAAAAAGAAAAAAACATAGGTGGCACCCATAGCTCAGTGGGGAGGGTCAGCCACATGCACTAGGCTTGCAGGTTTGAACCCAGCCAGGGCCAGCTAAAATCAACAGTGATAACTGCAACAAAAAAATGGCCAGGCATTGTGGTGGGCGCCTGTAGTCTCAGCTACTTGGGAAGCTGAGGCAAGAGAATAGCTTAAGCCCAAGAGTTTGAGGCTCTGTGAGCTGTGACATGATGGCTCTCTACCCAGGGCAACAGCTTCAGACTCTTGTCTCAAAAAAATACAGGTTTTAGGAACCCTGTAAATAAAGTTGGTTTATTTGTGTTGTGAGTTCACAAGATATCACTTAACGTCCTGTATGTCGTTTTCATTATTCTTTAAGAATAATGGAAAATTTATTTTAAAATGATTTCTTAAAATATTTTGTCATTTAGACTTGTTACCTGTAGCACAGTGGTTACAGCACCAGCCACATACACTGAGGCTGGTGGGTTCGAACCTCACCCAGTCCAGCTAAACAACAATGACAACTGCAACAAAAAATATCTGGGTGTTGTGGTGGGCACCTGTAGTCCCAGGTACTTGGGAGGCTGAGACAAGAGAATTACTTAAACCCAGGAGTTTGAGGTTGCTGTGAGCTGTGACGCCATGGCACTCTACCAAGGGTGACATAATGAGACTCTGTCTCCAAAAAAACAACAAAATTTTTTTTTGTCATTTAAAGGAATGTTGACAAACTAAATAACATCTTCTGTTTCTCTTTGCAGCTTCGACAAAATTTAGATGGCCTTTTGAACCAGCTGAAAAACTTCCCTGCCCGTTTGCGGCAGTACGCATCCTATGAGTTTGTTCAGAGGCTTCTGAAAGGTTACATGAAGGTAAGTGAGCAGTGCTGCATAGTGTGAATGTACATTAGAAATACGCCTGCACGGATGATTTTGTTCACTTTATTTTCTCCACAGATAAATATGTTGGTGATTGAATTGAAATCTGAAGCACTTAAGGATCGTCATTGGAAACAGCTGATGAAAAGGCTTCATGTTAATTGGGTTGTTTCTGAGCTAACCCTTGGCCAAATCTGGGATGTTGACTTACAGAAAAATGAAGCTATTGTCAAGGATGTACTGCTTGTGGCACAAGGAGAGATGGCTTTGGAAGAATTTTTGAAGCAGGCAAGTTAATGAACTAGACGGCCACTTTTATGTAGTGCCCATTGGGATGTTATATAGATCTGAGTTATGTAAAAATGGAGGCTTTTCATCTTGGTCCTTTTTGTTCCCATAATGCATGGTCCCTTTCTCACCTGGTGGATGTCCATATATAGATAACATACCAGTTTTTTATTTCAATTCAGATAAGAGAAGTGTGGAATACTTATGAACTAGACTTGGTTAACTATCAGAACAAATGTCGCTTGATTCGCGGCTGGGACGATCTCTTCAACAAGGTCAAAGAGCACATCAATAGCGTCTCTGCCATGAAGCTCTCTCCATACTACAAGGTACCATTGTTAGAGAGACTGATCAGAACGTTCTCTTGCACTTTCACTATAATGACTCTCACTGACAGTTACTAGATGTCTGTTCTTTAAAATGTGATTCAAATCCCAATCTGTATTTTTTCAGTGAGTTTGAATTTGAGTTTTTCAGTGAAAAGATTAGCAGTTGACTTCTGCCCTGTCATTTACCCACCAGGTCTTTGAAGAGGATGCACTAAGCTGGGAAGATAAGCTGAACCGTATCATGGCTCTCTTTGATGTATGGATTGATGTACAAAGGCGGTGGGTCTACCTGGAAGGCATCTTCACAGGTAGTGCAGATATCAAGCACCTGCTGCCGGTGGAAACCCAGCGCTTCCAGAGGTATGGCCTCTAGCCAGGGAACCAAAGATTGACAGTGGCCCACAACCATTGTTTTCACAGAGGCTGATATATGTTTTAATTTGTTTTGTAGTATCAGCACAGAGTTTTTGGCTCTAATGAAAAAAGTATCCAAATCTCCCCTTGTTATGGATGTTTTGAACATTCAGGGGGTACAGAGGTCACTGGAAAGATTGGCAGACCTGCTGGGAAAGATCCAGAAAGCACTGGGAGAATACTTGGAAAGAGAGCGATCATCTTTCCCCAGGTAAGATACTTGTTTGGAGTTGGCCTGAAATAAAGCTGAATTTCAGTTGTGCTTGGTTTCAGCCATCTTCTCTCTATTCTGGGCCTGTTGGTCATTTCTGACATCAAGATTGTGTTAGCCAATAGTCCTGTTAATGAATAACATTTCTTTGTCATACATCGATTCTTTTTTTTTTTGAGACAGAGTCTCATTATGTCATTCTTGGTAGAGTGCTGTTGCATCACAGCTAACAACAACCTTCAACTCTTACACTTAAGTGGTTCTCTTGCCTCAGCCTCCCAAGTATCTGGGACTACAGGTGCCTGCCACAGTGCCTGGCCATTTTTTGGTTGTAGTTGTCATTGTTGTTTGGCAGGCCCCAGCTGGATTCGAACACAACAGTTCCAGTGTATGTGGCTGGTGCCCTAGCTGCTGAGCTACATACATGCACCAAGCCCACATTGATTCTTTTTTTTTTTTTTTTGAGACAGTGCCTCAAGCTGTCCCCCTGGGTAGAGTGCTATAGCATCACAGCTCACAGCAACCTCCTGGGCTCAAGCAAGTCTTCTGCCTCAGCCTCCCAAGTAGCTGGGACCATAGGCGCCCGCCACAATGCCTGGCTATTTTTTGGTTGCAGCCGTCATTGTTGTTTGGTGGGCCCCGGTCTGGATTCGAACCCGCCACCTTAGGTGTATGTGGCTGGCACCTTAGCCACTTGAGCCACAGGTGCCGAGCCCCCCACATTGATTCTTTTTTTTTTTTTTTTGAGACGGAGCCTCAAGCTATCCTCCTTGGTAGAGTGCCATGGCATCACAGCTCATAGCAACCATCAACTCCTGGGCTCAAGCGAGTCTCCTGCCTCAGCCTCCCAAGTAGTTGGGACAGGCACCCGCCACAACGCCCGACTATTTTTTGGTTGCAGCCATCATTGTTGTTTGGCGGGCCCGGGCTGGGGATTCAAACCCGCCACCTTAGGTGTACGTGGCTGGCGCCTTAGCCGATTGAGCCCCCACATTGATTCTTAATTGTACCTCCTGATTCTTAAGTTTTCTAACTGGGATTTCGTGAGCTTTATTTTTTAATTTTTTAATTTTGTTTATTTATTTATTTTGAGACAGTCTCACTTTGTCACCTTCAATAGAGTGCCATGGGGTTCTAGCTCATAGCAACTTCAAACTCTTGAGCTTAAGTGATTCTCTTGCCTTTCAGTGTCCCAAGTAGGTGGGACTACAGGTACTTGCCGCAACGCCCAGCTATTTTTAGAGACAGGGTCTCACTCTTGCTCAGGCTGGTCTCGAACCTGTGAACTCTGGACAATCCACCCACCTTGGCCTCTAGTGAGCTTTAGTAACACTATCATCCATTCTCCAAGGGACCTTGCATGTCTTTAATGTTTAGCTTTTTTTTTTTCCCCTTCTTAAGTGGCATTTCTTCCTTTCTGAGTAGTTTGCTCTGATTGATTGAATCAGGGTTTTTTTGGGTTTTTTTTTGCAGTTTTTGGCTGGGGCTGGGTTTGAACCCACCACCTCCTCCAGCATATGGGGCTGGCGCCTTACTCCTTTGAGCCACAGTGCCACCCTGAATCAGTTTTTAAAAAAAAAGACTTAATGGGGTGGTGCCCGTTGCTTACTGGGTAGGATGCTGGCCACGTACACTGAGGCTGGTGAGTTCAAACCTGGCCCAGGCCAGCTAAAACAACAATGACAACTGCAACAACAATAACAAAAAAATAGTTGGGCGTTGTGGCAGGTGCCTGTAGTCCTAGCTACTTGTGAGACTGAGGCAAGAGAATCATTTAAGCCCAATAGTTTTAGGTTGTTGTGAGCCGTGATACCATGGCCCTCTACCCAGGGTCACAGCTTGAGACTTTCTCAAAAAAAATAAAAAAGAGTTAATGGGCCAGGTGCAATGGCTTACACCTGTAATTCTACCACTCTGGGAGGCTGAGGCAGGTGGATTCTTAAACTCAGGAGTTTGAGACCAGCCTGACTATCAGGGAGACACCCCTCTCTAAAAAATAGCTAAACATTGTGGTGGGTGCCTATAGTCCCAGCTACTTGGGAGGCTAAGACAAGGGAATTGCTTAAGCCCAAGAGTTTGAGATTACTGTGAGCTGTGATGCCATGGCATTCTACTGAGGATGACAAAGTGAGACTCTGTCTTCAAAGGAAACAAAAAAAAGAGTTAATGACATGAATGACCATAAAATTTACTGAAATCTTCTTACCTCAAGATCTTGTAGGCTCAGCACCTGTAGTACAGGGGCTAGGGCACCAGCCACATACACTAGAGCTGGCAGGTTCAAATGCAGCCTGGGCCTGCCAAACAACAATGACAACTACAACCGAAAAATGGCCAGGCGTTGTGGCAGGCATCTGTAGTCTCAACTACTTGGGAAGGCAGAGACAGGAGAATCGCTTAAACCCAAGAGTTTGAGGTTGCTGTGAGCTGTGACGCCACGGCACTCTACCGAGGGGGACACAGTGAGACTCTGTCTCAAAAATAAAAAAAAATAAAGGATCTTATAATCTAATGTGTATCTTTTGCCAATGGCTAGAAGAAATGTGGATATGATCTGAATTCAAACTAGATTGTCTACCAATGGCCAAACTTTCCTACAAATTGAAATTTTGCCTTGATTTACCTCACTTATGTGTATGAAATTTTAACAATTTGAATGCTGTTTTCATTTTAGATTCTATTTTGTGGGTGATGAAGATTTGCTTGAAATCATTGGAAATAGCAAGAATGTAGCTAAATTACAGAAACACTTCAAGAAAATGTTTGCTGGAGTTTCAAGCATCATCTTAAATGAGGATAACTCTGTTGTCTTGGGTATTTCATCTCGGGAAGGAGAAGAGGTAGTGAAATTTATGTTTGTAACTCAGAAAATGTCTCTCATATTTTTACACATCTTAATTCTTAAAATGTTATTTATTTCAGGTTATGTTTAAAACTCCTGTGTCAATTACTGAACATCCCAAAATCAATGAGTGGCTCACACTGGTAGAAAAGGAGATGAGAGTCACCCTGGCTAAACTTCTTGCTGAGTCTGTTACAGAAGTTGAAATTTTTGGTAAAGCAACTTCAATTGACCCAAACACCTACATCACTTGGATTGATAAATATCAGGTAATCTACAGTAGAAATGGATGGGCTAAAGTTGAATGCATTAGACTAATCTGTAAGATGATCCTTTGGGATTTTATCATGTCTTTCAGGCCCAACTTGTGGTTTTGTCAGCCCAGATAGCCTGGTCTGAAAATGTGGAGACTGCTCTGGGCAACATGGGTGGAGGCGGTGACTCTGCACCCCTGCACTCTGTGCTGAGCAATGTGGAGGTCACTCTCAACGTGTTAGCAGACTCTGTCCTCATGGAGCAGCCCCCACTCCGAAGACGGAAGCTGGAACACTTGGTTAGTCTCATGCCCGCCTCCTTCCTCACCAGTTAGGCTTTTATACCTTCCACTCAAGCAGTTAATGGAACTCATGCTTGAAGAGTATTTCAGTTAACATCAAGGGGATATGTAGATTGCATTTGGGTATCTTCTGAGTACAGGTATTTGACTCTCTGTCCCTGTTGAATGATGATCTTGGTGGCATATAAGAATTATACATCATTGTAGAAAGAAAGGGACCAACCTTGATCAGGGTCTCCTGCTCTTTCTGAGCTTCTCCTCAAAGAGTAGCCATAGCAGTGTGGGCAGCCCCAGCTGTAGGCCCCCAGTGGTCACCAGGCAGACTGTTATGATAGACATCAGAAAGCCCAATCTTCGATCACATTTTACAATAGATGCAGAATTTTTATTTAAAGTGAGGTGTTTGGCTTGGCACCTATGGCTCAAGCAGTTGAGGCGCCAGCCACATACACCTGAGCTGGCGGGTTCGAATCCAGCCCAGGCCTGCCAAACAACAAAAAAAATAGCCGGGTGTTGTGGCAGGCACCTATAGTCCCAGCTACTCAGGAGGCTGAGGCAAGAGAATCGCCTAAGCCCAGGAGCTGTAGGTTGCTGTGAGCTGTAACACCATGGCACACTCTATCGAGGGACAAAGTGAGAATCTGTCTCAAAAAAAAAAAAAAAAAAAAAGAATCTGAATTTAAGTTTGACAGTGCATGAACCCAGAGAATACACCGTATTGGTTTAGCTTCTGATAAACTTTTAAAGTGATTCTCTTTCTTCAGATTACAGAGTTGGTTCACCAGAGAG
>CAUYQV010041644.1:0-21298 GCA_963574575.1 Galagoides demidoff
AATCCCCAGCCCAGGCCCACCAAACAACAATGATGGCTGCAACCAAAAAATGGCCGGGTGTTGTGGCGGGCGCCTGTGGCCTCAGCTACTTGGGAAGCTGAGGCAGGAGACTCGCTTGAGCCCAGGAGTTGGAGGTCGCTATGAGCTGTGATGCCATGGCACTCTACCCAGGGGGATAGCTTGAGGCTCCGTCTCAAAAAAAAAGTCAAACAATTCAATATGGGGCAGAGTCAAATGAATCCGTGTGGTTTCTTCCATTTCCTTCATCTACTCTACTAATGGGTGTATTGAAACTGCAGACTAGGGATTAAAGTGGGAGTTAGTGGAAGGCTAACTGGAGAGGGCAGAGCCCTGTGTTTGAACGCCTGGAAGTCATCGTGAGTAGAAGGTACATTCTCCTTGCAGAGCTCCTGTGAGTGGAGGAGCCACGAACGAGTGGATGTGAACTCACCGTGAGAACTCTCCAGCAATGAAACCAGGTCCCCATGGGATGAAGGGATATTACCGAATAACTTTTAATTAAAAAACGTGTTCCAGGGAAGTCTAGATCTATCATATCCCTTGGGAAAAGCGATAACGGGGGCATGAGGAATTTGGTATTAAATAGTTTGGGAAGCTACATCCAGTATTTCCTCTTGAAGACTTAACCAGGTGTAACAGCCTGCTAAATATTTGGAGAAGTCCTGGGGAAAGAATGCTTGTCTCATTTTCTTGAAAACAGTGTTTCCTACAATTCCCATTATTTGAATTGTTTCCTGCATTTATTTAACTACGGAAGTTTTTTTTTTTTTTTTCCAAGTGATATTTTTTAACATTCATAGGAAGTAAGGGTCCACTGAACTCATGGGGAAACTACTGCAAAAGTTTGGCCTGGACAGAGTCTCCTGTGTTCCTTCTCACCTCGTGGTCAAGTGAGGATTCTGTAGAGCTCAGTCAGCACTTAGCCCATTTGTGGTGGTTTCCTGAATTAAGCTGAGGTGATAAGCTCGTGGGAGAAGGGGACGCTGGAGGAAGCACCGCCATGTCTCGCTGCCTGTGGGCATCGCTTTCCTCCCAGCACAGCGATGCTGATAGAGACATTTTCCTCGGGTCCTTGAATTTTCTATCCTGCAATTATGTCTCAAGCCAAAGATAAAATTCACATCCACGTTTCACTTGAGATAAACCTAACTTCATAATAATACAAAAGATTAATTCATTATGGAGAAAAACAGAGGAGAAAAATGGTCTTGAGTTAATACTCAAGACTTATAGAAGGGGGCTTTTATACGACACTCTGTCCTCGACACTGACACATGAATACAGAAGCAGTGCCCTGTAGTACAAAGTGCCCTTTGGGAGATACTCGTCCATGCGTGTCCACTGATACACCCACACTATATCCAGCAGAGGTCACTCATAAAGCCCCTAATTTCTGAGTCCAACTCACCCGTTAGGACACACTGCTTACATTTCTCTCAGAAGTCTTCCTCAACCACCTTAGGCACCACTAATTTTTATCATCTATGATCATCTTAGAGGGTGTATCAATCAGCTATAACCACAGTCATGCTGTATAACAACCACCCCCTAAACAAAAACTCAATGGTAAATAACAATGAGCTTTTTTGCTCTTATGTCTACAGGCCAGCTGAGGAGGAGGGAGGGAGGCGGGTGAAGATCTAGGCTGGGTTTAGCTCTAGGCCCTGGGCTTGGTTCAGATCTGCCTCACATTTTGCTCACTCTTTTGGTGCCAGGAGCCACCATGGGTCTGTTCTTTGGAGAGGATGCCTCTTAAAGCCTGGGCTTGCAGGTATACACTGTTATTGCCATGCATGTTTGGTTGGCCAAAGCCAGTTTCATGTTCAAGCCCAAGATCAATGAGCTGGATCCTATGGAAGGTGAAGAGAAGGGAGCCAACATTAGATGAATAATATGTGATACGCTACAGAGGGGTTATGCTCATGTCCCTGACTTTGGTGCTTGGTGTGGTACCTCCATACTGTTAGGAATTGTGTCTCTATGCCCACTGAAGGTGGTAACATTGGAGTTACCCCTTGAAGAATTAGTTTCCTCACACACCTCTGTGGTTCCCCAGGTTCACCACAGCAGTACTTAGAGAAGGAATGTAACAAAAAGTGAAGCGCACGGTGGCCTGGTAGACAGTCATGCGTCCTTGCTTCATTGGATACAAGGAAAGGGCCAAGCCCTTTCTCACCTCTTAGTGTTGGGAGTTTGTAGGAACCATAAATAATCACACTCCTCTTCCCTCAAAGTTCTGAACCAATTTAAAATAATGCACAGCGTTTTGATAGGGATGAAAATACTGATTTTATAACTAGTTAAGTAAATTTGAGAACAGCTCGGAGCTGAAGCTAAAGTGGTTTTCTTGACAGCGTCCTCTTCATCTGGACCCTGGATTCTACCTGACGGTATTTCTGGGTCTTCATAGTTGACTTTTAGCCAGATGCATGAAAATAGTGGCTGGGGGACAGGCCACACCTGGGAGGAAAGTTTACACTTTAGAGTATTAGGGACCAACAGTATCAGCCTCTTGCCACCTCCACAATCATGCCAATCTCCCCTCCACTGATGTGAAGGAGGGAGTTAGGGGTACAAGGAGGTCCAGGGGGCATCTCATCTGAGAGGGGCGTGTCTGTTGCATGGGCCAGCAGGAGGCAAGGGAAGAAGGAAGAATGGTTCGGTGATCTGTGAGATGGGGCAGATATTATGTGAAGAGATCTTCACTTGCTATAGAGCACTACCAGGCCGACTCTACCAGGCCCTGCAGCAGCTCTTTCTTGCCACCAAGTCCAGATGGGGCACATCCTAACTCCCCTTCCCTTCATCCCAAATCCCAACTGCGTCTTTGCTCACCTCCAACTGAACGTGGGCACAGTGAGTTCATCTGCATGGTCTCTGGGCCTCCTGGGTCTGAGCCCTGTGGGCAGGAGACTGGAATCGGGTGCTCTCACGGTCTTCCCTCTCCTCTCAGAGGTCAGTTTGTTCTGCAGCCAGTAGGAAGTTAGAAATTAAACCCAGGGGCCAGTCAATGAGGAAAGAGGGGGTGGTTACGTGGAAAGTAACTTCTCAGAGCTTATGAAAAGCTGCAACCTGGGCAGTGGGACTTTCACTCATTCCCCAAGGGCAAGATGAACTTTGTAAGATGGAGCTGGAGGAGACATTGAGGAAGGGAGGGTGTGTTTGCTGAATCCTCTTGCATCATTATTTAGTGTCACATCTGATCCTCCAGCGACATCATTCCTAGCACTGTAGTGTGGGGGTTAAGAGCACAGACTCTGGAGCCAACTTTCGGGTCTCTTCACATACCAGCTGTGTAACTGTGGACCCTTCCTGCTCATCTGTTGAATGGTAATAAGGGGTGGGGGGTATTGAGAGCACCTGCCACAATGAAGTGCTGGGAAGGGGGAATGGCTGATAGAGGTGGCGGACAGTTACCGAGATGGCTCCCCACGATCACTGCCTCCAGGGGTCCGTGCTCTTGCTTCCAGTAAAGAGGATATAGACAAACTGACAAAGTGCAATTTGTGAGCTTGCAGAGGAGATGCCCACGTGGGAAGAAACTGTGGGGCTCAGTCCAGGCTCTTATCCAACAGCCCATGGGAACCAGTTCCTGCCAAAACCACAACACATGAGTTTGGGATCTGATCTTCCCCAGGAGAGCCTTGAAATGGCTGCAGCCCCACCTAACTTTTTTTTTTTTTTTTTTTTGAGCCAAAGTCTCACTCTGTTGCTCTGGGTAGAGTGTCCTGGCATCATAGCTTACAGCAACCTCAAACCTTTGGGCTCTTGCCTCAGCCTCACAAGTAGCTGGGACTATAGGCATTTGCCACATGTCTGACTACTTTTTTTCTATTTTTAGTAGAGAAGGGGGTCTCACTGTAGGTCAGGCTGGTCTTGAACTCCTGATCTCGAGCAATCCACCTGCGTCAGCTTCCCAGAGTGCTGGGATTACAAAGATGAGCCACCACACCCAGCCTCTACCTAATATCTTAATTGTAGTGTGGGAGACTGAAACTAGAGACCCAAGAAAGCTATACTCACATTCCTGAGAATGGAAACTGGGAAATAAAAAATGCTTGCAGTTTGAAGCCACTGCATTTTAGGTAACCTGTTGGACGGCAGAAGATAACCAATATATTACATGGACAATTCTTACAGTGCTACCTCCTATATAGGTGAGCCTTTAATAGATAATGTTACTAATGCCTCCCTTGCCCAGATGAGAAAAATGAGTCTCGGAGAGACTTGCCCAGAGTTACACAGCAAATATGTGGCGGAGTAGGGTCTCTGCCTATGTCCAGTCTGATTCCAAAGTTGGCATTCTCAAAGAAGCACGATTTGGAAGACCTGGCTCCTGAAGGTACCTGGTAGGAGCTGTTGAGAAATAGAGGCAGGTTTCCACGGGAAGCCTTGGAGAGGCAAATGGCTGGCTGCAGAGGGTCAGACCATGGTCTGGGGAAAGCCACAACCTGCCCTTCAGGGAGTGTTATGTGTTATGTGGGAGAGGAGGACTAACTCCTGTACCCAGACGTAGCTGGGGGCTGGGCATGGGAGCACCAGCCCCTGCCTGAGTCTGTTCAGGGGTTTGTAAGATGCTATGAACAGAAATGGAGCACCTATCTCTCTTTGCCTTCTGCTGTGTTGGAAACTTAATTCCCAATGTCACAGAGCTGGGAGTTGGAGCCTAATGGGAACATGAGGGCTCCACCCTCATGAATAGATTAAAGTCGGTTATCAAAGGGCTGTGAGTTCAATCTCTCCCTCTCTGGTGTTCTCTTGCCCTCCTACCTTCTGCAGCAAGAAGGCTCCCACCAGTTGCTGGCACCTTGATGTCAGCCTTCCCGGCCTCTAGAACTATGATAAATACATTTCTTTATAAGTTACCCAGTCTCTGGTATTCTGTTAAAGCAGACCAAGGCACTTTCTCTCATTCCCTTCAGAAGCTCATGAGCCGGGAGCCTGAGATAAGTCCCATCTGGGCAAAGGCTGCTCTCGTTGCTATCTAGTCATGGTACTGACAGTGACGATGAATCCTTTTAGCCGATTAGAAAGTGGTCAGCACCGCTAGGAACAGTGTGTCCTCTGAGCACGGTAACTGCTGAGAACACCGACAAGGTCCCTCAGAACACACAGGCAACGTACACAGGGAGCCTGCAGAGTGGCAGAAGGCATAGCCCCTGAGCTGGGGGTGCGGTGGGAAGGAAGACGGGTGCAGGTTCAAGCTCACCACACAGACACACAAAGAATCAGACAGACACATGGAGGCGCACAGACATTTGCATTAATATGGATATACTTCCAGATGCACAGACACACCTATAGAAGGACACACTGTCAGATATTCAGTGAAGAAGAAAATGCTCAGATAAATGCCCAGATGTCAGGGAGGAGCGCTTATACCCCACAGTTCACGTTTCCATGAAGGAGAGGACTTTTCTATTGCACCATCCAGGAAGGAAAATTAGGGACAGGGCTCTTCCTGCTTTTGTCTGTTCCTTCATCCCTCTCTCCCCAGAGAAGAGGGGACTTATCTGCCCAGTCAGTCTGGGAGAGGAGCTAGCTGTGCTCATATTAGCCTCTCCTAGGGTCTCTGCACCTTGCTCTCCTGCAGAGGGGAAACAACGTTCTCATCGGCCCTCTGGCACTGGGTAGCCTCGGGGGGTTGACTCTCCTCCTCTTCAAGTTGCCTGGTGTGACTGGTGCTGATGGATTTGTCTTTCTAATTCACTGGTGAAGGATTTGCAATCCTATTTGGCTACAGATCTAAAGCCACCTTCTTTGCTTGACTTTACCCAATAATAGAGTTGAAATTTTCATCTTCATCTTTGTCTCCTGGGCCTTATTTTCCAGGTGGCTTCAAATTAGAATTCACCAGTCCCAACACCCAACATTCCTACTGATGGGAAAAAACAAAAACATGGGCAGATGTTCAAAAGCACAAGCATAGGGACGTAGACAAGATGGTACATTTGCTTTCCTGAGTGGAGGGGAGGTGGTTAGTGGAGCAGTTCTTGACCCTGACTGGGTGTTAGAAGTGCCTGGGAAGAGTTACAAACAGGCACTAATGCTGAGGCCGCACTCCAAACTGACTCAGAATGTACTGGGTTAGAGCCGGGTGGTAGATTGTAAAGCTCCTCAGGTGAGTCTAGCAGGCAGCCCTGGCCCCCAGCCCTCAGAGGCTCACGTACTTTGGCCTCCATGAATCAGCTCTGATTCAGTAGGTCTAGGGTGAGCCTGGCCTAGTCCCGACAGCCCAGCCTGTCTGCTGCAGTTTTCACTCTGACAGAACGTGCTCCCATGTTCAGTTCCTGGCAGTGCAGGTGCACAGGATGCTGAGAACTGGCCCCACTGACATGGTCCTGCAAACTTTGCTTTTCCCATAGGCAGAGGCCCTTTCCTTGTGGTGGTTGGAGGCCAAACTTCTCTGCCAGCAACAGAGAGGGCAAGGCCAGGCTGTTGGCTGCAAAACAGGGAGGTTCTCCGGCGTGGGACTGACCTGGAGCTGCCTGGATCCTTCTCTGCCTTTCTTCATGTATTGGAGGAAGCCACTGGCATTCCAACCAGGAATCTGGCCTTCTTCATCTGCCCCTTGCTCTAGGGCCAAGATTCTCAAACTTGTGTGCGTCCAGATCCCTTAGAGGGCATGTTAAAGCACAAATTTCTGGGCCTCGCTTCCAGAGTTTCTGATTCAGTAGGTCTGGGGTGAACCTGAGAATTTGCATTTCTCACAAATTCCCAGATACTGTTCATGCTGCTGGTCTAAGGACCACACTTGGAGAACCATTGCTGTAGCCTATTTGGGACGTGTGTGTGTATTTCTCCTGTTACTTGAGGATCAAGCAGGAAGGCACTTAGGGTAACTTGTACAACAGTAATCCAGGTCAAGTTCCCTTATACCAACTCCTGACTAGCAGCCTGGCACCATGTTGAGTGCTTTAAATGCATTATCACACCCAGTTCTCCCAACTGCTCTATAAGGAAGGTATTATTATGTCCCTCATTTTACAGAAGGGAAAACTAAGATTAAGTAACCAACCCAAGGTAACATAACACAGAGTTAATAGATAGTTAAGCTGGGACTGGAACCCAAGCCAGACATGGTCTTAAAATATTCATTCATACATTAATAAATGTATTTAACAAAAATATATTAAACATCTTCTAAGTATATTACTGACACTGTTCTAAGTCATAATGGTATGAGGCAGGGCAGACAGCTGCTCTCATAGTGCTTAAATTCAGGAGCAGAGAGAAACAATAACTAGCATATTTTAAGGTGAACAGATTTTAACATTGGTAAAGTGGGACACCACTGAGGGGTGTGTGGGTGTGTGTATGTGTGTTCTTAATTAAAAATTTGGTCTATATGGAGCAACAAAAATTTTCATAGAATGCAAAAATAGTATTGTAATATTTTTTAAATTTCAACATAAGTACAGTTTACAAATATAATACATTAAAAATTATGTATAGGATTATTTTATTCTTTGGCATATTTCTCATATGAGTGAATTTTTATAGTAGATTGCTATTGTTTAAAAGGTCATGAAATTTTTCACAAGAATTTGTTAAATTACATTTCACATATAAAATGGCTTTCAAAGTCTCAACACTTAATTGTGATTTTTCTGATGTCCACGCTTTATTTACCATAGGAAAAAAAGCATTCAGTCGCAGCATTAGTTCCTGGTAAGGACAGTGCATATCCCACAATTTTTAGTGCATTATTGTATGAAACATGGTTTGTTTCAAAATGATGAGATATTTCTAACCATTTGTTCTCTATTGTGATTTTTGCTGATGCCCAAGATTTAACTTTTTCCTTATCAATTTTTTTTTTTAATAATGATACCTCGTAAGTCATAAGTGTCACTTTCAAGGCCAGTGTTTGCTGCCACTATAAAATATAAATAATAGGAGTACTGTCTGCTAAATTCATGAAATAAATAAATAAATTACTTACCTAAATTATCTGAATAGCTGATTTGTTGACATCACTTGTTTAACTAGCACTAGCACACAGTGGTAAACAGGCCACTCTCTGTGTTAGGGGAGGAGTTGTAACTTTAAGGGCAGGAAGGGGCTTTTTTGGGGGGAGGGGCTTTCTGAGGCAATTATCTAACATGTCGTGCATTCTTTCCAAAAATCGGGACTTTTTAAAAACGCCTCAGGACTCGCCTCAGGACTCAGGACTGTCCAAAAGCGGAAAGTCTGGTTACCTTAGTATATAGTCTGATTGTAGCACTGCTAAATGTATTAAGTACAGAATTTTATTTGCAATACTATGAAAGTCTATTACTGCTTAAAGTAGTTAACAAATATAAGTGATGTGAGCTGGTTAACACTGCAGTTGACTATGATTTCAGTGACATTCAGAAGTGTTTATGAATTGGAGCTTTCTAAAATATGGGAGGATTCACTTTTAACCAAGGAACTTCTAGCCAAATATTATGGGCTAATGGCCCAGCTGCAGAAAACGCAGATTGGTGAATTATCGGTACTATTATGCTCTGTACCTCCCTAATGAGTGTTTCCTAAGCATTGTGGCATTTTTTTCTCTGAGTGGCATGACAGCATCTTCCTGGTTGTATGTGGCCTGTTTCCATGATGTATTGACTAGTGCTGTTTGTTGCGAACATTGATGTAACACAAAGCTAGACACATTTTTCTGGGAGATGTTTCTTTTCTAAAAGACCTTGCTCTGTCCAATAAATAAATGATTGTCTGACCCTGAAAAAAAAGAATCAACTGACCAGAAATGGGTTTGTTTCTGGACTCTCACTTCTGTTCTTCTGACCTGTATGTTTTACCTTATTGCTAGTACCATACTGTTTAGATTCCTGTAGCTTTGTAAAAAGTTTTGAAACTGGGAAGTCTAAGACCTTCTCTTTTTCAGCCTTGTTTCGGCTCATTAGGGCTCCTTGAAAGTCTATATGCATTTGAAGATTAGCTTTTCCATTTCGGGTATATAAAAAAAGGCTATTGGAATTTTTTTTTTTTTTTTTTTGAGACGGAGCCTCAAGCTATCCCCCTGGGTAGAGTGCAATGGCATCACAGCTCATAGCAACCTCCAACTCCTAGGCTTAAGCGAGTCTCCTGCCTCCACCTCCCAAGTAGCTGGGACCACAGGCGCCCGCCACAATGCCCAGCCATTTTTTGGTTGCAGCCATCATTGTTGTTTGGCTGGCCCGGGCTGGGGATTCGAAACCGCCACCTTAGGTGTATGTGGCTGGCGCCTTAGCCGATTGAGCCACAGGCACCGAGCCTATAGCTGTGTTCTTTAACCCCCTTGGTACCTCCTGTTGAGTACACCTAGGACAGCCCAGGCTTCTTTCATAGACAGCTTTGGCCATATTTTCTCTTCTGTCCTGATGACATCCAAAGTGTAAAAGGATACCTACAATTCTTACAGATAGTGGGTAAGTTATCCCACTCTGTTTATCCAGCTCTATTCATGAAAGTTTCTTAAGTATAGACGCGGAGAGAGAGAAAGAGGCCCCACGTTGGCCTGTGGTCCAAGTAAGTTCTCTAATCCAGTTGTGTCAGAAAGTCCTTAACCCTGGGCATTGTTTGGCTCCTGCTTGATTCTTCTTTTTCTTTTCTTATTTTGGGACAGAGTCTTACTATGACACCCTCAGTAGAGTGCCACGGTGTCACAGCTCATAGCAACCTCAAATTCTTAAGCAACTCTCTTGCCTCAGCCTCCCAAGTAGCTGGGTCTACAGGTGCCTGACACTACGCCTGGCTATTTTTGTTGTTGTTGTTATCATTATTGTTTTAGCAGGCCAGGACCAGGTTCAAACCCACCAGTCTTGGTGTATGTGGCTGGCACCCTAACCACTGAGCTATGGGCGCTGAGCCCATAGTTGACACTTCTTTTTCATTGGCCATTAGATTCCTGTACTTAGTCTCTGTCTCTTCATTAGACTTCTGTATCACCCAGAATAAGACACAGAAACCCTCTTCTAGCAGGTTTAAGCAAAAAGATTTCATTAGTTTACATAAATAAAAATGCCAATTTGGGGCTAAGCTAGAACCAGGAGAGTAAACAAGACATATCTCTTCATCTCTCTTTTTTTTGAGACAGAGTCTCAAGTTGTTGTTCTGAGTAGAGTGCCATGGTGTCATAGCTCACAGAAACCTCCCAAGTCTTAGACTCAAGTGATCCTCTTGCCTCAGGGTTTTTTTTGAGACAGAGTCTCACTATGTTGCCCTCAGTAGAGTCCCACGGCGTCACTGCTCACAGCAACCTCCAACTCTTGAACTTAAGCAATTCTCCTGCCTCAGCCTCCGAAGTAGCTGAAACTATAGGAACCCAACACAATGCTCGGCTATTTTTCATTGCAGTTGTCATTGTTGTTTTAGCCAGGCTGGGTTTGAACCCGCCAGCCCTGGTGTATGTGGCTGGCGCTGTAATCACTGTGCTATGGGTGCCAAGCCATCTCTTCATCTCTCAACGCTGCTTTTCTCCATAATGACATTAGTCTTAGGCCACATGATAGCCCCAGGAGCTCATGGCTCCAAGTAGCCTATACCTAGACATCACAATAAAGTTACACTACCTCTTTCCCAGCAGTTCTTCCCCAAATTCTAGAACTGAAACTCATTGACTGTTTGGTGACATATCCACGTTTGTGGCCTGGAGAGAGATCAGCCCAAACAAAGTACATGGACAGAGAGTGGAGAAGAGTGTCTCCCTATGGAAAACTAGGGTGCTGAGACCAAAAGAAAGGAAATGCTTTAGAAAGCAAAATAACAGGTGTCACATCCAAGGAAAAATAGGTGTTATCCAATCCACAGTTAGACCTGACATTTATTATGCTCCTACCATAGACCAGGCACTGGGCTAAGCACTTTACATACATTATTGCATTCAGTACTGACAATAATAGTAACACATGAAAAATTACTCAACATCATTGAGCATCAGGGAAATGTACTACATACATTAAAATCACAATGAGCTGGGCACAGTGACTTGCACCTGTAAGCCTAGTACTTTGAGAGGCCGAGGTGAGAGGATCACATGAAGCCAGGACTTGAAAACCAGCCTGGGTAACACAACATGACCTTGTCTTTACAAAAAATAAAGGTGGTGCCTGTAGCTCAGTGGGTAGGCCACATACACCTGAGGTTGGTGGATTCAAACTGGCTTGGGCTAGCTAAAACAACAATGACAATTGCAACAACAACAAAAAATAGCCAGGTGTTGTGATGGGCACCTGTAGTTCCAGCTACTTGAGAGGCTGAGGCCTGATAATCGCTTAAGCCCAAGAGTTTGAGGTTGCTGTGAGTTGTGACGCCATGGTACTCTACCCAGGGTGACAGCTTGAGAATCAGTCTCAAAAATAAATAAATAAATAATTTGGGCATATGGCATACACCTATAGTCCTAGCTACTTGGGAGGATGTCTTGAGCCCAGAAGTTGGAGACCTATGACCAAGTCACCCACTCCAGCCTGGGTGACAGAGGAAGACCTCCTCTGTCACCCTGAAAATACCAAAATTTGGCAAGGATGTGGAACAAGTGAAACCCTCATCTACTGCTGATAAGAGTATAAAAGGGTATGCTCACTTTGGAAAATAATTTGGCAGTGTCTATAATGTTAAACTACACTTCCTATATATGATTCAGCAATTTGACTCAGCTATTTTCCCCGAGAGATAAAAACATATGTCCACACTAAGTCTTATACAGGAATGCTCATAATACCCTTAGGCATAATAACCAAAAGCTATAAACAAACCAAACAGCCAGCCATCGAAAGAATAGATAGCCACATTGTGGTATGGCCATACAATGGCATACCACTCCACAATAAAAAAAGAACTAATTACTAAAAGTAAGGGTAAATCTCACAGATATTATTGAAGTCAGACATCAAGCAGAAGGAAGTTAGACAGAAATCAAGGCAGGGTTGCATTTATGTGAAGTTCAAGAATAGACAAATACTTACTGGAAGTCTCTTGGGGTGGCAGTGGATTGTCTGGAAACCTGTAAAGGGGCACAAAGGAACTTTCTGGAGCAATGAAAATGTTCTAGCTCTTGTTTGGGTGGTGTATGTTAAATGTCATCAAATTGAACACATAAGACCTATAAATTTTATTGCATGCAAGTTATACCTAAATTTTAAAAAATTATAAAGGACTAACATTAAAGTGTGTGCCACAATTTAACCCTTTCTCTAATGTTGGACATTAGCTTTTTCTATTTTTTTCACAGTCACAAATTATGACACAATGAATATCTCTGCTCATATATTAGGTTGATGAATGAAATTATCAGCATCCAACATCTTTACCTATAAAAATGACAAGTACATATAGTCCAATCTAACAGATTTTTAACATTTTGGATTACTATTCCCTTTGTTTTCTGAGTTGGGCAACTTGAATAGAATTTATGAACATTAAAGGCTGTTGATACATATTACTAAACCGCTTTTCCTACCAATTTTATAAATGTATCCTCCTACCAACCTTTTACAAGTGTCTAACTCGCACCTTCTTATTTTTTAATTCTTTATATTTTTATAGACACTTGCATATCTTTCACATCTGTCTGCATTCCCCTCCTCTTTCTGGCACGTTGTATCTCTGCCATTGCTTGTATCACATTTTCTTCCACCACATTATGTGCACCCATATGGCTTTATAAGAAAACTTCTAGAGGACAAGAACAATCTCAATTTGGATTTTTGGGTTTGGTTTTTTTTTTTTTTTTTTTTTTAAAGTAACTCCAAGCTCGCTGTTTTATGCATCCAACAAACATCTTCAGTGCTTACATAAAGGACCAGTAATTGTGATTGGTGCAATAGAAAGTTCACTGAACTAAACATTCCTAGTTTTAAATATACCACCAGCAGGTCTCATTTTAACATCCACGCCCTACGTTTTAAGTTTTCAGACTGAAACTTTATCGTGCCTATCGTGCTCTGGAAACAAAAGCCCTGAAAGTTTAGCCTTTAAATACACTGGTCGTGGTCCCAGTGCGGTGGCTCACATCTGTAATCCTAACACTCTGGGAGGCCCAGGTGGGTGGATCCCTTGAGCTCAGGAGTTCAGAGACGAGTCTGAGCAAGAGTGAGACCCCCTCTTTACCATAAGTAGAAAAACTAGCCTGATGTAGTCGCAGCTACCTGCAGTCCCAGCTACTGGGGAGGCAAGAGGCTCTTGAACCCAAGTGTTTGAGGTTGCTGTGAGCTATGAGAACGCCACCGCACTCTACTCAGGGTGACCCCGTGAGACTCTGTCTCTACATAAATAAATTAAAAATAAACGTACTGGCTATGAAAGCGCCGTTCTCTCAACCCTGTTAATAATTTCTTAAAATGTACCCAAAACCATTTGGAGGACTTAGGACGACAGTTAATCGTAAAATCTAGGGTAGCCTGTTGGTCAGGGACTTTTCTCAGGACTCCCAAGGGCAGCAGGATAATTAATGCCAGAGTAATGAATACATAAATCATGGCAGCAACCAGCTCTTTCTAGTTCCGGGAGTGCCCCGAGGCTCCTCCTGGTCCCTCGCCGTCTCCTAGTAGCCGGGCGGGGTCGCGCGTCGCCGGCACTCGGCGGGAGCCAGCTCCGCTGGGCGCGCCCCGGACGAGCGCGCCCCGCCCTGCCCCGCGGCCCGCAGCGCGCGCGCGCCCGAGCCCCGCCCGCACGCCGGGCAGGAAAGGGCGGGCCCGCGCCGCCGCCCACGCTCGCTCCCGCCGTCCGACTCGGGCCGGGCGCGCGTGACCGGCGCCGCACGCCGGCGCCATGAACGTGTGCCCGGGCCAGTGACCGGCTCGGGGATGGACTGCGGCTCGCTCACAGGCGAGAGGCCGAAGCGCCCGCCCGGACGCCGGCGGCTCCTGCTCTTCCTGCCCGCGGGCCGCAGCGGAGGCGCGGGTGGCCGCGGAGCCCCGGCGCGCCGCGGTCTCTCCGCGCTCCCGGTCGGCCTGGGGGCGCTGCGCCCCCGCGCCCCGGCTACCCGCGGCGGCGCGTCACGTGCTTCTCCACTGCTCCTCCTCCTGTTCGTACCCTCCCCGCGGCTGGCCGCGGCCGCTCCGCGCCGGCCGCCCCGGGACTGGGAGCGCTCGCGCCTCGGCTCCACTGCACCCCCGGCCGGGCGCAGTGGCGTCTGGAGGGGCCAGCCGGTCCTCGTCCCGGGTGCCGCCGGCGCCCTTCACCTCTGCCACGGCCCGGCGGCCGCCCTCGCTTTCTGCAGGCGAGGTGAGTACCGGGCGGGGAGAGATGGGGGCTCGCGCCGCGGGACAAGGTTGGCGGGACCGGGCAGGAGGTGTGGCCTCGCAGAGGGCAGGCCCGGCGACCGGGAGGTCGAGTCAGCCGAGGTCACCAGCGTCCTCCCGGTGCTTGGGGCGAAGGTCTGGGCCCGCCTTTTTGGGCCACGGTAGCAGAGTCTCATCTGCCTAGAAGAGCCGAATTCCTGGGAATCCCAGGCGCAAAGTTCTTGGCTCAAGTACTTAAGGGCGGAGCGTGGTGGCGGGTGAGATGATGCACGCCCATTTTTAGGGTCTGCAGCCTGAGCGTCAGCTATGCAGCCTGTCAGCCTTCTGAACGGGTGACACAGGAGTGTGCAGGAGGCATGCAGATTTGAGGAGCGAAGCTCTGGGAAATGAAGAGATTGTATTACAATTTGATTGCAAACTCTAACTAATTCATAATTCATTCGTGGAGCACTAGTCCCTACTCTGTTCCTGAAACTTTTCTAGGTATGTGGGGTGTATTGGTCAACAAGATCTTTTCCCTCTGGCAGTGAATTCTAGCATGTGAAACGCAGCACACGCGTTTGTGTATGTATAATTTATATGTGCATAATTTGAATGATACAGAAAAAATAGGGGGGTAAGGGTTGAAAAGTAGAGTGGGCCTCCACTTGTGAATTTATTTTTTTATATTCAGAGGGAATTGCATTTCTTTCTTTTTTACAATTTTAAATTTTAGATTAATATTAATGTAAGGGTTTGTTAGGTAACATCTGAGTTGCAGTTGAGTCCTTCACCCAGGAGGTTTGCCATTTATCCCCACATAATACCTGTTACCCACTTGTGAATTTAAATGATAATCAGAATCAGTTTCACTGAAAAAGTAGCATTGAATTAAATACAGTCATAAGTTTCTTAAGGCAGTCGCTTACTGAGAAATGTGTCATTAAGTGATTTCTTCTTTTGTGAACATCACAGAGTACACTTACACAAACCTAGATGGTACAGCCTACTACACACCTAGGCTGTATAATATATAGTCTGTCGCTCCTAGACTACGAACCTGTATGTGTTGGAACAATGGTAAGAATTTGTGTATCTAAATATGGAAAAGGTAAGGTAAAAACACATATTATGAGATCCTTGGCCGGGCGTTGTGGCGGGAGCCTGTGGTCCCAGCTACTTGGGAGGCTGAGGCAGGAGACTGGCTTGAGCCCAGGAGTTGGAGGTTGCTATGAGCTGTGATGCCATGGCACTCTACCCAGGGGGATGGCTTGAGGCTCCATCTCAAAAAAAAAAAAAATGGCCGAGCGTTGTGGCGGGCTCTGGTGGTCCCAGCTACTTGGGAGGCTGAGGCAGGAAACTCGCTTGAACCCAGGAGTTGGAGGTTGCTGTGAGCTGTGATGCCAGGGCACTCTACCCTGGGGGACAGCTTGAGGCTCTGTCTCAAAAAAAAAAAAAAATCCTAAGAACACTGTTATGTATGCTGTCTGGCCAAATTGTTTGTTTGGTATGCAAGATACTCAGTATGGAAGTTAAGAATATGAAGTTTGTATTTGGTTTCCTCATCTGTCCACGCGAACTTTGTGCCTCTGTTGTAATTGTGGGATTTTAATATATTTTTGATGTGCTGAAGGTCCCCCAAAAGGAGAATTACATACTGCATGTTAACCTACAAGTTTGGACAGTTAAGTTCCTGAACTCATATTAGAAAAAATGCTACCATGCCTCATTACTCAGTATCACTTACACTCTCCTTCCAAGTACTCTCTTGGCCATTTGGTGACCATAGTGACATTCAGCAGCGAGGTATATAGCATTTTGTCTAGGATGTGTTCAAGAACTTAACTGTCAGACTTCCTACAAGGACAGCACTGATGGCTATTCTAGGAAAAGAGCTCAAAAAATTGCTTTGAAAGGGTGGACTAGGTGCTGGCATTGGTGTGTAGCTTCCCAAGGGGAGCACTTCAAAGGTGACCGTAGTGATATTCAGCAGTGAGATATGTAGCACTTTTTCTAGGATGAGTTCTTGCCCTGACCTCTTAGCTCAGTTAACCTGTTCCCTGATTATCAGTGGGAATTCAGGGAATTTGCTCCATCCTCTTGGTGTTGCCCTTTGACAGAAGGCAAGATAGTATTTCCTTCCAAGAGCAGGGCTTGGAGTACCTGGCGGGAAGCAGCCAACCCATTTCTCTACTTTTTCGAAGGCAGTATTTCTTTGAAATAAGCTTGCTATTTCTGGTTCCAATCATTGTGGGAAAAAATCTGTAGCATCCAAATTGGCATTAGCCCTTGCCTATTTAGGAAAGTAATCACGTGATTAGTTCATAAATGTGTGAGTGCGGGTAGGGATGAGGAGGTTGTTTGTTTTAAATGACATAAATGATTAGCTTGTTACTGGAAATGAGGAATTTGGGACCAGAATAACTCTATCATTCTTTATAAGCCATTCCAGACTCAGATATTTTCAAGCCCCCTGACCCATAGGACAGTCCAGCAGAGTTCTAATAAGAGTGAGGTGGTGATCATAGAGAACCCCTTGAGAAATGCTTTCATTCATACATTCACTCACCACTGTTTCTTTTCTCTTTTTTTTGGAGACAGTCTTACTCTGTGCCCTGGGTAGAGTGCCATGGCCTCATAGTTCACAGCAACCTCAACTCCTGGGTTCAAGTGATCCTTTTGCTTCAGCCTCCCAAATCAAATAGCTGAAACTATAGACTCCAGCCACGATGTCTGGCTAGTTTTTAGTAGAGACAGAGTCTCACTTTTGCTCAAACTGGCCTCGAACTCATGAGCTGGAGCAATCCACCTGCCTCAGCCTCCAGAGTGCTAGCTTTTTTTCTTCTAGGCAGTCTCATAATCCAGATCTTAGAAGTCATTATAGTTCAGTTAAAAAAAATATATTCCTAGCCTGCAGAATGAATAAGGCTGGCTTCTGTTGGGCAGCTTGGGCAAATAGATGATACTGATGAGGAAGTAATGTAATAAGTGCTGTGACAGCTGTCTGTACTGAGCCGAGAACACAGCTGGGTACAGTCTTTATTGCTCCCTTAGCCTGGGTGTAGGTAGCAGAGAGAGCCATAAAATATAATAAAATGGCACGCCTGGAACATAATGTGTACTTAGGAAATTGTCAAGTGAAGAAGGATTAAAAAAAAAAAAAAAAGGATGCTTACAGTTTAACAGTTGGATAGGGGAGCAAGCTATGCTTAGACATTCAAGTGCAGGAAATAGAACAGCTTAGGTGGCCAGAAAGAAAGCTCAAAGGATAATGTGGGCTAAAATAGCAAGGGCTTTGTATACCTGCTCAAGGACTTTATTCTATAGACCAGTGGTTGTTTGAATCTTAGGGCCCATTTTTACCATCATACACACAAACACATGAGTCATTACATTTTATATTCTGTTTTGATACAAATGTGAATTATTGCTTTCCTTGCGCTTATCTTGATGGTTACCATAACCACAACTACTTCCCTCCCCAAGCTTCCAATAGGTTGAGAATGAGTGCTGCAAGCTATAGTGAAGCATCAGATCCGGTGGGTCCAGGCCATGTTACCCTTTTGCTTAGCTGCAGTTTTCTTTTTAAGTGTTCAGGAGCCAGGCATAGTGGCTCATGCCTGTAATCCTACCACTTGGGGAGGCCTGACTGGGAAGCCAGGAGTTCAAGACCAGCCTGAGCAACATACTGAGACCCCTGTCTCTACCAAACAAATAGAAAAATCAGGGAGGTCTGGTGACGTGTGCCTGTGGTCCTAGGTACTTAGGGAGGCTGAGATAGGAGAATTACTTGTGCCCAGGAGTTTGAGGTTGCAGTGAACTATGATGTCACCGCTGCACTTTAGCCCCAGCAACAGAGCAAGACCTTGTCTCAAAATAAGAAAAAGGGGCTCGGTGTCTGTGGCTCAAGCAGCTAAGGCATCAGCCACATATACCTGAGCTGGCAGGTTCAAATCCAACCTGGGCCCACCAAACAACGATGGCTGCAACCAAAAGATAGCTGTGCGTTGTGACTGGGACCTGTAGTCCCAGCTACTTGGGAGGTGGCAGCAGGAGAATCACTTGAGCCCAGGAGTTGGAAGTTGCTGTGAGCTGTGATGGCATGGCACTTTACCTAGGGCTACAACTTTAGGCTTTGTCTCAAAAAAGAAAAAAAGAAAGAAAGAGGGAGGAAGGTGTGAAGGATTGGGGGGCCTACTGAGGAAGCCTTTGATCTTTGAGTTAATAGATGCTCTCTCTGCTACAACTTTTCTGTAACACAGGACCTCAGACTGTGCAATTTTATGGCAAATTTAGAAAATTAATGACAAATATGTAGAAAGATTTTGTAATAGCTGAGTTTATTAAATTCATTTGAAGATTCTTTAGATTGTTCAACTTTTTTTTCTTTCTGATGTCAAAATGTCTTTGTATAGTATGATAGTAATAGCAAGCAGCTATGTTTAAATATCTTTTCGTGGCAAAACTGCAAATTGGCAGTTTTCCAAATATCGTCCCCATTTAAAAAAAAAAAAACTGTTTTTGTAGTTATAAAATTCAAAAGGTAGGAAACCATACCATCTACTATCTCCCTCAAATGGATCCCTTGAAACACGAATTTTGCAGAAGGATTGAATCTGTGGCTAAATGCACAAAAATTCATAGAAAAGGTAACATAAAGATTATTAGAATAGGCTTGGCACCTGTGGCTCAAGTGGCTAAGGCGCCAGCCACATACACCAGAACTAGCAGCTTCAAATCCAGCCCAGGCCTGCCAAACAATGACAGCTACAACCAAAAAATGGCAAGGCGTTGTGGCGGGCACCTGTAGTCCCAGTTACTTGGGAGGCTGAGGCAAGAGAATCACTTGAGCCCAAGAGTTTGAGGTTGCTGTGAGCAGTGAAGCCACAGCACTGTACCCAGGGTGACAGCTCGAGGCTCTGTCTCAAAAAAAAAAAAAAGATTATTTGAATACAGGTCTCTAAAGATTAGGTTTTGCAAAGACATCACAAGAATACTCCAGGCCAATATCTCTTATGATTAAAGATATAAAAATTCTTTAAAAAATTAGCAAACCAAGTCCCGCAACTTATAAAAATATTATGCACCATGACAAAGTGGGATATATCCCAGCTGTGTCAAGTTTATTTAACATCTGAAAATCAGTTATGTAATGTGCCATATTAATAGAATAAATGATCTATAACCGACATGATCATCTCAACAGGGCAAAACATCTGTCAAAATTCAGCTCCCCTTCATCATTTGAAAAAACCCTCAATAAAGTTGGAATACAGGAGAACTTAATCTGATAAAGAGCATCTATGAAAAACCACAGTTAACATTATATCTAGTGGAGAAAGACTGGGTCCTTCCCTCCTAAGATCAGGAACCTACAAAGGGTATCTGCTCTTGCTGTTCTATACAACATTGTGTTGAAAGCCCTGGCCAGAGCAGGTCAGCAAGAAAAAGAAATGAAAATCGTCTAGATTAGAAAGGAAGAAATGAAACTGTCGTTCTCCGGTGATTTAATCTGTATGTTGAAAATCCTAAAAAATCCACCCAAAAAATCATTAGAACTAACAAATGAATTCATCACAATTGCAGTATACAAAACTGATAAACAAAAATCAATTGTATATTTATACATTACCAGTGAAAAAATCTGAAAATGAAATTAAGAAATGTTTATTTCACTTACAGTAACATCAAAAAAATACAATCTTAGGAATAATTTAACAAAAGAGTACAAAACTTATACTCTGAAAATTACTAAAGTTGTTGAAGAAATTAAGGACCTAAATAAATGGAAAGACATCCATGTTTGTTAATCTGAATACTTAGTATTAAGAGGTAGTACTTGTCAGACTGATCGCAAATCTAGCACAATATCTATCGCAATCCCAAGTAGCTTTTTTGTAGAAATTAACACACTGATCCTAAAATTCATATGGAAATATGAGGAGCCCAGAATAACCAAACAACCTAAAAAGAACAAAGTTTAAAACCCCACTTCCTGATGTCAAAAGTTATGACAAAGCTACAAGTAATCAAGAGAGTGTGGTACTAGTGTAAGAGAAGACATGCATGTCAAGGGAATAGGATGGAGAGGCCAGAGATAACCCCTCACTTACGGTCCATTAATTTTCAACAAGGGTAATAGGACAGTTCAGTGGAAAAGATGGTGCTGAGACAGCTGGACATCCACATGTAGAAGAATGAAGCTGAACCCACTACCACGCATACTATACAAACATTAAGATGGATCAAAGCTAATACTTATAAAACTCTCAGAACATGGGGGTAAATCACTGTGTAACCCAACTAGCTAGTGGTTTCTTAATGTATGATATTAAAAGAGCAAGCAACAAAAAACAGATCAGTTGAACTTCATCAAAATTAAACTTTTATCCTTTAAAGGATGCTATCAGAAAGTGAAAAGACAGCCCACAGAATGGAAGAAAATATTTTCAAATTGTAATCTGATAAAGAACTTGTATCTAGAATATATAAAGAACTCTTATAGCTTTGTAATAAAAAGACAGCCCAGTTAAAAATGGACAGAGGACTTTGTCTTAGTCTGTTTTGTGTTGTTGTAAAAGAATATCACAAATATGTGAGTTATCAAGAAATTTCTTTCTCAAAGTTCAGAGGCTGGAAAGGTTGAGGGCCCTGCATCCAGCCAAGGACTTCTTGCTGCATCATCCTGTGGCAGAAGGCGAGAGGAGGTATTGAGCCAGGTAGCAAACTCACTCTTGTCAGAACTCCCATTCCCAAGATAACAGCATTAGTCCATTTTGGGGGGGGGGGGGGCGGTGGGCAGAGCCCTCATGACCTAATCACTTCTTAAAAGTCCCACCTTCTTTCAACAGTGTTGCATTCAAACCATAGCAGACTTGAACAGACATTTCTCCAAAGAGTATATACAAATGGCCAGTCAGCCACGAAAAGATAAATAGCTAAGAAGTAAAAACATCCCAAGTGTCCTTCAAACTGATAAATGGGAAAACAGAATTTGATAAAACTATACGGTGGGCTGTTATACAGAAATATGAAAGTGCTGACACATGCTACAACATAGATGACCCTTAAAAACATTTTGC
>CAUYQV010041645.1:0-37809 GCA_963574575.1 Galagoides demidoff
TTTAGACAAAACTTCTCTTAATTTCCTTCTTGATAGACAGAAACATGTCCCTTTTATAAGTTATACTTTATTCCTGTGGTCACCAGCTTCCCGGCGCGCCCCCCCCCCACCCCGGCCCCAGATAAGTACTGGTCCAAGGCTGTTCGGAACTGGCTGGCAGAGCACCATCACCTGAGCACGCTGCCTCCTTTCCCACCCCCCACCTTGTCCATGGAAAAATTGTCTTCCATGAAACTGGTTCCTAGTGCTAAAAAAGTTGGGGACCACTGCTATACCATGAATATTTCTAAAATAGTATAAATCACTTTTAAACAACTATTAATTCACAGAGAATAGCAGGTGATGGGTGACTGAGTACTGTCTGACATGCACAAGTACTTTCATAGACCAGGAAATCTTACCATACATGATACAACCACTTGCAGCCTGCTAAATTAGTCAAAATAAGCACACTCATCTTTATGAGTGGAACTTTATTTATTCTTTCGAGAGCCTTCAGTACAGGGGTCCTCAATCTTTTTAAACAGGGGGCCAGTTCACTGTCCCTCAGACAGTTGGAGGGCCAGACTGTGGGCCCCGGGATGAGTCGGCTGCTAAGCAGGACAGACAGCAGTGGCAAAAACACCCGGCAGGCCAGATAAATGTCCTAGGTGGGCTGCATGTGGCCCACGGGCCGTAGCTTGAGGACACCTGCTTTAGTACTTCTTATTACTTAAAATTTAGCCATGGATATAAACATTATTCATTAATTAACTCAATAGAATTTAATTAAGCAATGATTTTGCACTTTATGCTGATGCACTGTAGAACCTAACTATTGTTGATGTAAAGATGGCAGAGTTATGATTCACTTTGGTTGACCACTGGCTGTCCATTTTTGCAATCCTAAACAGTTTGTAGAAGTGATGATGTATTGTGATCCATAAGTCAGTATAAGACATTTAAGCAGTTCATATTAACTAGCCTTTTTAAAATATAATAAACTTGAATCCTATTAAAAATAAATACCTCCAAGAGCTAAGGACATATTATAAATTCAAACTAGGAGAGGTAAAGCTCTTTCTCTGTTGTTATACATAGATGTCCACTTCAATTCTGTAACCTCAAATACACGTCAAGAATTAAAAAAAGATATACAAATCCAGATTTCAGAAATCTGTTCTATTTTTCACTACTCAAGAAATAACATTGTAATTAATTTGAACTCACATGTAAGAAAGTGAACAAATAATGAAGGACTGAGAAGCTGGATTTTCTATGGTCTCTCACCTGGTAGAGTAGTCCCCCGTTATCCCGGTGGAGATTCTTAATCACTGACAAACAAACCGACTCTCACACACAAACACACCCAGTGTTTCCTAAACTATTTAGTTGAGGTGTCCTAATGGTCAGCCAGTCTTTGCATCTGTTGTGGAGAGCTAACACCATTAGTTAGACAGTGTACCGCTGAACTGTCATTGCCCAAGAACTGGAAGCAAAATAATTAGGAGGAAAACAGAAAAACCTAGAAAGCAGAAAAATCCACAAAAGTGAAGTTCTAGCATCACCTGGGATTCTGAAAACCAAGAAAAGATAAACTTCTGCCTGAAAATAATGAGCTGCCCTTCTCTGACAAGGCAGTTTCATTCTCTCTGGCAGATCAGTCCACAGGCATCTTGTGAGTAACTCCAGAACCATCCATGTTTAATTTTCAAAAAGTTGGAAAGATGACTTGCATATCAATATTGAAAGAACATATATCAAAGATGTCATGTAACATTAATTCATGAAAATGAAAGTAAAATGACAAAACAATCATTTTGAGGAGGTGAGTATTTCTGGGAATTATTTTTAAAAGTTATAATAAAATCTCTAGTCAAAATTTAAAATAAAACAGTTAATAATCCAATAAAATAATGAAAGTGTAACCTTCAGAGTTATTTTTTCTGTTAGATGGATATTTACATATTATCATACCACAGTGATTGGTCTCTAAACAAACAATAGAGTAACAAAATGAAATAGAAATTATCCTCAAATATTTTGGAGGGGGATCTCTTTAAGCAATGCCCTCGTGTGAAATGCTCTTAATTATCAAATTTTGGATATTTCTTATAATATTTGGAAATATGTTTATATATTGCAAGATACTATTTGGGAAGGTATTATGGTTTAAAATTATACATATTTGAAAATAAATATAATTTATATTTAGTTAATAAACATAATAGTAGAGATCCACTAGAAAACTTGTTATAATATGACCCTCAAGCAAATTCATGGAGAAAAATAATATAAAAATCCCCTGATGAGATATAACTCAAACTTAACACAGACTTCTTGCCAATTCTAGCTTTCAACAATGAAGTTATACTATTCCTATTTTGATTGAATAGTGAGACTTAAAGGCTGAATCTGTTACCGTTAATTAAACAGAATATATTTTCTGTTAACCAAAAAAGGTAAATTATATATTTTTATTGTGTTTTATTGCCTAATATAATTGAAAGATTATAGTTTTTACAAAGACTCGAACTATTTATTCACTAAAATAAATTCAAACATTTGCTTCATTTGGAGAGCATTAATATTTTCGAAACTTACGCAACACTATTTTAAATTATGCAAGTACTGCTGTGACTAGTATAATATTAACTCATTTAGAATAATACTGTAATATTGATCATTGTTGCCTTATACATTCATGATATGATTGATAGAGTCTGCATTTTTTAACATGATCCCTGGATGATTTATATGCACATTGTATTCTGAGAAACTCTGCAATGGGGGAAATAAGAAGTGGGATCTAAATTTTAATATAGTCTTTGCTGATAAGTAGCTTTAAAATCTTACAGACTTTATTTAACCCATCATAGACTGTTTTTTCCTCTGTAAAATGGGATAACAGTACATACCTTTTGAGATTCTTGTGAGGACTAAATCATCCTGTACTTGTAAATTTCCTAGTAAATCCAAGTCTCTATAAATTTTAGCCATCACAATAATATTATTTTAAAAAGTTAAAATACGTTAAAGTTGCCCTTGAAAATATGAGAACTAAAGCACATGGCCATAACTTTCAGGCACCCAATCCCTATTTAAAAAAAAAAAATGAGTTAATTAAGCCTGCAATTGCTTCTCAGCCTTTTGGCTAAGTGGGCAAATACCTTTTATTTAGAACAAAGCTTCATTTTCTCAAGTAATTATCTCTAGATCAGTGGTTCCAGCTAGTAGTTCCTGACTCAGTAACATCCCCATCCCCTAGAAATTTGAAATGCAAATTATCCAACCCCATCCCTTATCTAATGACCAGAAATTCTATAAAACCCAGCAATTTGTTGTTTGATAAGTTTTCCTGATGATGTTAACACATGCTAACATTTGAGAATGGCTGATCTTGATCAACCTCCACAAATATTTAACCCTAGTAATTTTATGAGGTTATCTAGTGAACACTTCCAGGATGGACAGCCAATCCACTAATACCAGGCATCTACAGTGCTAATGCCTCTCACTGACATCAATTTACATTCTTCTACCTAAAGGAACATCATTTAACCATATTGGTTAGACTACCTGATTGTGAGTGCTTGGTATTTTCAATGTGATGATCCCACTGGTGATTTTTCCATGAGAGGAGAATGTTTCTAATCTCTGGCAACCTCAAGAGAGTGGAAGCCAGACATCTTCCTGGAGGTCTTTCGGACACTTTGACCCTATAGGCAGATATGAGCTCACAGAGTCAGAGGAAATCCTAGAGGGGGGTTTGCAGCTATAGAATCTTCTCTTTGGCAACTTTCTGGTTCTTGTTCTGTTTAAGGCAGTTTTCACACTGAACTCCAGAGTGCGTTGTGTTGCCACAGGTCCTTAGCAACAAACGCAGCAGCGAGAATGAAGAGAAACACTTAAGAAATGCAAATTTAAACTTAATTTTCATTTGGGGGGCTAAAATAAATTCAAAGATGTTAGTTATTAAAATTGCATGTTTAAGTAATCTTAAGTTCGTCTAAAGTCCATTGACCTATAAATTAGAAATTATAGGTACTGAGCCATACAGCCTATACTGAGTGCTGATTCTGTCCTAGATCATTTAGACTGCTGAAACAAAATACACAACTTATAAATGACAGATACATGTTTCTTGCAGTGCTGGGGGATAGAAAGTCTGAGATCAAAGCACCAGTAGGTTTGATATCTGCTGAGGACTCACTTTCTAGTTCATAGAGGGTTTCATCCAGCTCCGTCCTTATACTTGGGGAGAGACAAGGCTGTTCACTGGAGTCTCTTTCACAAAAACATTAATCCCATTTGTGAGAGCTCTGCCCCTATGACCTAATCACCTCCAAAGGCCCCATCTTCTAATATCAATTCACTGGGGATTGGATTTCAACATGGGAATTTTAGGGGAACACAAACATTCAGATCACAGCATTGACTATCGAAAAAATGTAGATTTAATAAGAATCTTCAATTGATAAGCAAGATTGTCTATTTGGACTCTGTAAAGAGGCTGGTAAAATATTGAATATCAAGATTTAGAAAGAATGTAATGATCGTGTAGTTCAGTTAGTAAGTTAATGAATTCATTTCCTTTACAAGATTGATTAAAGGAACAGTTTTTATTAATCAGCTTTATTCACCAAGAGAGATCATTAATTAGTTATGTAAGGAAAAATCCATTCTCTTGTTGCATACCACAAAACTTCTCTTGGGCAGACTCAGGTTGCCTTGCTCATTTACTGTTTTTACTATGCTTCCGCTAGCTCATTTTGATGATTTTTTAATATATTAAGCACACTCCTAAAGTCTTTTAGACAGTAGTGCTATTTCTCCATCATCTTAGTCTATTTTGTTTTGCTATACCAGAATACCACAGACTGAATGATTTATAATGAACAGCAATTTATTTGGCTCACAGTCCTGGAGGCTAACAGTCCAAGAGCACGGCTCTGATATTTGGTGAGGTGTTTTTGCAATGAGTCATTTCTTGGTGTAAGGTAGAAGGGCAATAGAGGGCAAAAGTGCTCAAGAGAGAATTCCTTCCCCAAAGCTCTTTTCCAAAAGCCATTAAATCCACTAATGAGGGCAAAGCCCTCATGGCCCAATCACTGCTTAAAGACCTCATCCCATAATACTATTAAAATGGCAATTAAAATTCAACATGGAGTTTGAAGGTGACAAACATTCCAAGCATAGAACCCACCTAGTATATGACTTTATTCTTAAACCATTTGGGTATCTATTCACATTATCTCACATGAGAATGCTACTTTGATTCCCCCTGCTACTTTAACAGCACCCCTGAAATTATCTATCACTTATTATTTATTCATCTGTATAAAACCTATCACTATTACCCCATTATATTGTATTTGTACTTCTCTACTGTCATGTAAGTTCTAAGAGAGTCCATAAATTGTTCATTTTTTTTCTTTTCTTCATGGCCATAACCTCAGTATAATAGAAGAGAACCCAATAAAGTAGATTAGGCATCTGAGTAACATTTATTAAATAAATGACAAAATAAGTAAATACTTTGAGTCTCTCTAATTTTGCTCGTGCTAAACAAGTTACTTATTGTCTTTTCAGGCAATGAAAACCAATTTTCAACAAGTCTATTTGTCCAAATTGAGTCAAAAATCTGTCTATTGATGACTTTTCCCATTTGGCCTATTTGTTAAATATAGCACATACTATGTTCCACACTCCAAAAAGTGTGTATTACCCTACTTAGTTGTCAAATCACGTGGATGCATTGACATTTCAGGGTGTCTTACACATAGGAAAGGTTAACAAATGTTAACAATGCAGAGAAAAAAAAACCTAATTCCTCTTCCATATTAAAACCTTTCAAAATTTAAAGATAACTGTCCTGAACTCTTAGGTCTTCTCTTTTCTCTTTAAATGCCTTTAGTTTTTTAAAAATTTTCTCCTTATTTGGCTTTAGTAGATATTCTCTGTTTGTGCTTTGGTTTATAAATAGCCTTTTTATAATGAGTCCCAAGATGGAAAACATTATTCTGACTACAATCTTACCTAATGTTCAGTTTAGGAAAGGTAAGACAGAAACAACTCTATGAATGCAACCTTAGAGTCTGGGAGGTTTTAATTTAATTTTAATTATTCATTATCAGTGAATGTGTTAGTCAAACAAAGCCCCATGTTCCTTCTTATTTCAGCTACTCTTAAATCAACTGACCCGCAGGGTGGTTGGACATAAAAGGTGAAATGCAAAATTTTCTCCATTATTTATATTTTTTTTCCTTAAATTCAAATTTCAATCCATTATTTAAGATTTTCAGGAGCCTTTAAAAATCTTGATTTGAGTATCAACAATAGTAGTTATTCCTGCTATTTTCATATCATCTAAATATGTTTAGCAGATAATGTTGTTTGCTTATGAAATAGCCAGTGTCTCTTTTATTCTAACAGAACTCCATTTTTTTTGTTGTTGTTGTTATTTGCCACATGCCCAAGCCCAGGGTATAAATCATTATTATCTAAACAAATCATCTCTGTATTTGGCAGGTCAGTATCTAGGATTGACACATCACTCTTGTATGAGCAATAATATGTAAGAAGTGTTCTGGTAGCTTTCTGTGCAAGATTTTCTTTTCCAATCCTGGACAACATAAAAAACAGAAAGACACGGCTCGGCGCCTGTGGCTCAATGGGCTAAGGCATCAGCCACGTACACCTAAGGTGGTGGGTTCGAATACCCGGCCGGGCCCACCAAACAACAATGATGGCTGCAACCAAAAAATGGCCGGGCGTTGTGGCGGGTGCCTGTGGTCCCAGCTGCCTGGGAAGTGGAGGCAGGAGACTTGCTTGAGCCCAGCAGTTGGAGGTTGCTATGAGCTGTGATGCCATGGCACTCTACCCAGGGGGATAGCTTGAGGCTCCATCTCAAAAAAAAAAAAAAGAACAGAAAGACTTTTAGCCCCACTCTATCTTTCCAGCATGAAACACTATCGTGTAAACATTTTTTGTCTTTTTAACAGCCATAAGTTAGTTGGTCCATTTACCTATATGGAGACTGAAGGGGGGGAAAGGCATAATTGAGCTGGGAGGAAAATGACCACCTCTACAAGTTCTGTTTTTATTCAGAATGCTTATCTATCACTAAGCAGTAAAATGTACACAACAGAGACGGGACACAATTACAGGAGGGACTTTACCTAACAAACGCAATCAGTGTAACCTGGTTCTTTGTACCCTCAATGAATCCCCAACAATAAAAACAAACAACAAAACAAAACAAAACAAACAAAAAATAAAAAACAGAGCCCAGACTTCTTTCCAAATTAAACACTGATCTGCCAAGCAGGTTAACTTTGAAGGATTCAATTATTCAAGAATTTTAAGCCTACTAAGTCTATCCCACTAATCTGGAATGCCACCTGTATCTCTTCTCCACATAAATACACATGCTTACACACATACAAGGTAACTTCAGAATTTGTTAATTGTTTTAGTGAAAACCCAAACAGTATTTTGTATGCATTTGAAGATTTCCAATGTAATCCATTTTCTTGAAAAGAAAATTGTATACTGTGTAATGACTCATTCTTGATGCTCAAGTATGTCAGTGTGATTCCTATGTCAAGTGCTGACAAACTATTTCTTCCAAAGTTTCTTTTTAATTTTTTTTTCCCTTCAGGTATTGAAAACAAAGTCACATATTTATACTGAAATATATCTAGGAAATTATCTTGTCCATAGTTTTCAGTCTTAGAAAATATTTTCTCTTTAGTACATTTTCATTTTTTTCTCTCTCTCAAATTTATCAAATACTGTCTGCAGTGATCCATCCTATCACCCAATTTTATAGTATTTCCATGCTCCAGGGAAATTTTAATTAAGAAAATTGCGTTACATTCATTTGTGTATATTGGAAGCATCTAGATACTCCACTGCTTAACGGAATTTAAGTCACCATTAATAATATTATAGCCTCATGAAGTTGAAATCAATCTCCCTTGAAGAAAAATTGGAAGTAAGTGGGGTTATATTATCATCATTTTTTTTTTTTTTTGTAAAGACAGATTCTTACTTTATCGCCCTCGGTAGAGTGCTGTGGCATCACACAGCTCACAGCAACCTCCAACTCCTGGGCTTCCAATTCCTAGGCGATTATTTTGCCTCAGCCTCCTGAGTAGCTGGGACTACAGGCACCCACCACAATGCCTGGCTATTTTTTTGTTGCAGTTTGGCCAGGGCTGGGTTTGAACACGCCACCCTCAGTATATGGGGCTGGTGCCCTACCCACTGCGCCACAGGTGCTGCCCCTTATTGTTTAACATTATAGTTGTCTCAAAAGTTGAGACTATGTTTATTAGTCACTCTTCTATAAACATTTGTCAGTAGAAAATAACCTGACATAATTTGTATTATACTTATCATTTTATTTTGTAAATATTGACTATTTTTTTTATTTTCCCAAAGTCTCAAAAAATAGACAACTAATATTTATAAATAAAAATAGAAGATAACTTCAAAAAACAGATCATGCCAAATCTTATAGACAATAGAAAAAGAAGAAATACTTCAAATTCAATCTACTTCATCTGGAAATGCCTGATATTAAAATTGGAAAATATATATTTTTATGAAGAGAAATCACAAATATACTTCAATTATAAATGAGGATGCAATATTCTAAACAACATATTAACAAGTAGATTTAAAAATTATTGTTCAAATAATGTACTTTAGTCAAAATTAAATCCAACTCGTGTGAGAGTTAGTCGCTATTTTCTTTTCTTTATTTTTTCTTTCCCTTTCCTGATATGAAAGGAGAATATCAATCATTTTATAGTTGTTTGAACTTAGGCACACCTACTTTATTTATGCCCTGAACCATATATATACATGTAAGTATTTAATATTTTCCAGTTTTATTGAGATCTAATTAACAAAATTTAATATGTTCAGGGTGTATCATGTGGTAATTTGATATACCAAAATGTATATGTATGTAAAATGATTGCCACAGTAAAGTTAGTTAAGACATCTGTCATCTTAAATAGTCACCCTTATGGCTTCCATATTTTTACCTTTTATTCCCAATCACAGTGTTTATGTACATGCATGGGTGTGTATACACATGCCTATAAGACATTACCAGAAATTTAGCTTATGAATATCTTATATAGTCTCACCGGAGTGGCATCAATTTTGGGCAAGTAATATGAATAAGTCTCTGCTGGTAAGAGACTGGTAGAATGATGTGTGGGTGGGTGGGTGGGTGTGCGCATGTGTGCCATCATTTCATTACTGAAACTGTCCCCAGAAAATTTGCTGCTACAAGGAAATGCAGGCTACCTCAATCCTTCTAGAGTCATTGAAAGGTTAAATTTAATGGGAGATATTTTCGTGTTTAATATGTCAACAAAGTCTAATTTTTGGCCTCTAAAATGACCCTCATATAGCTTTAAAAAATCATACTTAAAATCCTATCAAAGTACCAGATCTGGTTGTTGGGCTAATATTTTGAGATCTCTGGATTAATGTATAAAGAATGGGGTGTAGAAACACTGCCTTGTGTTTTGCTTACTTTATTCAACATTCTGAGCCAGTATCCTATTTTATAAACTAGCATAGATCATGCTACTTTCATAGTTTTCTTGCTTAAAACATTTTCTACGTGATTTTATTACAATTTTATCATCATTTTATTTTTTACCCTAAGTATAGCTAGGCTCAATTTTTGTAATATTTGTAATATTTCTTTCTCTAATGCCTAAAAGGCTAAAGATTTTACATTAGCTTATGAAATGTATTCTTTCAATAAAGATGGACTAGAAGTCATATTTACATTCCTGCATGAAACAAATATAAAACTGGATAAAATGAGGTTTTCAGAAATTAGATATGATGTTTCACAAAACAGTGATATTGGAGAAATGAGAAACAAATGAGATTAGTCAATTTTCCCAGCTTATAGTTTGGAGAGATTTACAGGTCTCAGCATAGAGAAGAGGTAACCAGGAGCAATTTGGAGTTCAGGAGACATAGTTGGAAGTCTAAAAAGACCAAGGCTGCTAGAGACTACATGGGAGAGTCCTGAAGGAAGGCAGCTGCATGAACAGGGAGGGCTGAGCATCTGCTGGGTCTCCCTCAACTGTTCAGCTGAGTACGGGCCAGCACAAAAACATGTGCAAAGACTACTCAAGGTTGGAGAAAATACCAGCCCAAAGGAGTAGATGTAACAATCCATGCAAATCACAGAAAGGCAGGAATAGTTTGTGTTTGAACTAGCCAAACTGGAAAACTAAATAATACACAGAGCTCTGGGCAGAGTGATCAGAACTGATTGCCTACAGTAGTAGGGAAAAATTTACCATAGGCCAGAGATACTCTGGTTGTCTCTAATGAATTTTAAAGCAAACCTTAAAAGAATCAAATTATTCCCAAGAAATCTAAATGAATTCCAGAATAAAGTATAGGAATACTTTTGGCAAAGTAAAATTCACAGTGTGGGATGTTCAATAAAGTTAGTAGGCAAATGAAAAAGCAGGAAAACATAAACTATGGCTGGGCACGGTGGCTCACGCTTGCATCCTAACACTCTGGGAGGCCCAGGCAGGGCAGATTGCTTGAACTCAGGAGTTGGAGACCAGTCTGAGCAAGAGGGAGACCCTGTGTCTATTAAAATTAGGAAAACTAGCCAGGGGTTTTGGCAGATACCTGAGTACCAGATCCTCAGGAGGATTGCTTGAGTTTAAGTTTGCTCTGAGCTATGATACCATGGTATTCTACCTGGGATGACAGAGTGAGACTCTGTCAAAAAAAAAAAAAAAAAAAAAGAGAAAGAGAGAGAGAAAGGAAGGCAGGAAGGAGAGAGGGAGGGAAGGAAAAAAAGAGAGAGAGAAAAAAACATAAAGTATGATGAGGAAAAAACCCAGTCCCTAAAAGCAAGCCCAGAAATTAAACAGACCATAATAATAGTAATAGGGTCATTACAATGGCATTTTAGCTCTATAAAAAATGTTTCAGAAGACAGTAGAAAGAGTAATTATGTTGAGTACAGTTATGTAATATATTTCTAAATAAATATAAATATAATTTCTGGAGTTGAAAAATACAGTTTTTAACATAAAAATTACTAGCACTAGTGTCTAATAACAGCATTAGATGCTGTGATAAAACTATTAGTAAAGTTACAGACTTACCAACAGAGGCTAGCCAACAGGAAATAGAGAAAAAATGCTAAACAAAATAAACATATGAACTTTTGGTTTTCCTTTTTGTACATAGAACCTCCAAAAGTACCATTTCATTCTAACAACTAAAAAAACTGAACAGACTAAGGAAAAGTCAACATTTTCTGAATCTGTAAGAGAGGAAAAGGACAGGTCAAACCACTGTATTCCCCCCAAATTCCAAAGACAGAAGGGTGAATACAGGGTGCCGGGGCTCACCAGGAGTGGAAGCTGCTGAGAGGAGCAACATTGGGGTAAGAATACTTGACCTATAATTGATGAATTGATGGAAGTTCAGTGTGGACCAGTCTGAGAAGAACCCAATCATAGGGGAGCCCCAGACTTTTGTTAAGTTTTATTTCCAAGTGCTCGCTCAATCAGGTTCTCTCAACAAATATCAGAGAAAAATTCACTCATGCTTCTGGCAGGGGAGAGGAAAAGGAACTTTTTCAAAATACACAAGATCATTCTGGTCTTCTAAACAGTCCCTTACCTTGGGAGAAACTTGCTAGAGCCTACCTGCTGAGACTTTATCATAGGCTACATGGGGTCAGTTATCTCTAGTCTTTCATGCAAGAGAATACCCAACTTCAGCATACTCTAGCAATGCAGTCTCACTTCATCAAGGTGAGGGAGGGACTGAGAAACACTTGGAAAGTCCAAAAGCAAAGATTCACCCACTGAAAGACTGAGACCTGATCACAGGGCAATAGAATGATTCCACCCGCTCCATCTAACCACCATGTCATTAAAGGTCTATTCAGAATAGTTCCTTTCACCTGGTACATCATAACTGACTATTCAGAAAATAATTACAAGATCTATTAAAAGACAAACCCCTCTCTCCCAAATCTTCCACAAGTGGTTAACACAGAACAAAAATCAGAGCCGAGATCAGATATACCGAGGATATTGTAATGAAGAGACTAGGGATTTATAATAATTGTGATTAATAGGCTTATGGTTATAAGGAACAGGTAGAGTTGACAACATCCATGAATAGATGAGCATGTAAGCAGACAAATGGAAATTCTCAGAAAGAACTAAAATAGAAAACAAATTAATTGGAGATAAAAAAAATGTTTACAGAAATGAAGGCTGTGTTTGATGGGATTACTACTAGACTAGACTTGGCTGGGAAAAGAATCTTTGAGCTAGCTTGAGAATATATCAATAGTTCATCCAAAGCTGAAAAGAAAAAAAAAAGACTGAAAAAAATTAGAAAGTACAAGTGTTACTCTTCAACTGGCTTTGTTGCTCATTGCTCAGGAGGAAGACCAGATACTGAGCTAGCAGGGGTTGCAGTAGAGAAATAATTCAATATCACAGGACCCTGGGCAATGAGATGGGAGAAATTCAAGTGAATCTCCTTGAGAATTTTTGGGCAAAGCATTTTAAAGATAGTTTGGAAGACAAAGGGCAAGGGAATTGGGACTGCTGACTGGCTGGAGATGGACTCATAGAGTTGGGAAGCAAAAATTGTCTTATAAGTCAGTTCCTACATATGGCCATTGGCCCAGTTAGCTCACCAGAATTCAGAGTCTAGAAAAGATCTCAATTACCAGTCTTAGGTTTCACAATGTTGATGTTATCTATGGAAGCAATTAAGAAATCTGTGAATCTTAGGACCATAAAGCAAGCTAGGAAACAATATATATGCAGCAGAAGCTCTGTAAGTAGACCAGACAAGGCCCTGGATCAAACTGGTCAGCATATGGAGGTGGTCAACATGGGGAACTAGGCCTGTTATACTAATATGTATGGGTGGTGCTTGTCTGGTCTAGGAAAATTAGGTACAATGCATGGTAAAATAGGTGAAGACCAGACTTAGGGTGAAAATTCTGAGGAAGAAAATATTTAGTTTTGGATAAGCTTATTTAGAGATGTCCTTTAGGCAGCTGGATTTACAAGTTTGGAGTTTAGAGGAAAAACAGTATCCTGATAATTACCACATTTTTAATTTTAGAGGCTGAAAAACACATGTAAAAGTAGCAAACTAAGAATCTCAACTTTCGTGATTTTTAATGTCCTTGTATTTTTTCCACAAAGGAAGATGCTTACTTCTCGATAATTTTTTTCTCAGATCTGACATCGTTGCCTCATATCACTGTACTTAATTAATGACTCCACGGATGAGAGTCAGAGAGCCACAGGACATTCTTTCATTACTGGTCAGTGTCTTCCTCATTTCTCAGCATTTCTACACAACCTAGGGAATTAGTGTCTTGTTGAAATGATAAATGAATATTAACGTACGTAATACTGCCAGATACATGTTCCTATGACCGACAAGTTCATCTTTCACTCCATTACTATGTATAAACAGTTGTTCTATATTGCACCAGAATATCCATCTTTGTTTCCAAAATTACGACATTTTCAGAATATTCTTACTCTGAATTATTTTCTACAAAACAGTAAAGTTTCATAAAATTCTGTCATAAGGTGTAAGATTATAATTCTATTTATATAAGATGTGGGATGTATTGTTATAGATGAATAAAAAAAAATACCAGTCAGCCTTCTGCCAGTTATAGTTTAAAAAAGGGGAGTAGTTATTTATTTGATAGGTGGGGATTTGACTGTTTCTAAACAATATGAACAGTTAACATGGGCCTAGAAAGTTCCAAACCATCACCAGGACACTCATTCCCAACTTTGCCACCTTCCCACAGAAGAATAAACAGACACAAACTTTAGACTGGACCTATTTAAGAAATGAGTCTGGAAGACAGGAGCCAATTACCAGTTGTGTTCTCATGAATTCACATTATTGACTTCTATTCTAATATTATATTTTCATATGTGGTTTGTAGAACTTTTTTATTACTTGATATTAATGATCCACAAAAGTTTTCTCTTAAGAGTTTGATAATAAACTTTTTAGGGTTTGTAGGCCGTATGGTCTCTCGCAACTATGTAACTCTGCCATTATTGTTTTGATGTAGTGAATTTAAGTGAGGCAGTGTGGCTTAGGGTGGCATTATCTTCTTTGGGTTTATTTGTAGATAAACAGGTAAATTGTACATTGACACCTGATAGATTATGAGGCAGATTATGCCGCTGCAGAGGAAGGCCTCCTAATTTACCTGGTACTGAGAAAGTATGAGGTTTGGGAAGCACTCAGACTGAATACTACATTATTGCACCAGGTGGCTCTGCAAATTTTCCACCACTGGAACCAGAAAATAGAGAGGCGATATTATACTTCTATTTCATAGTCAAAAGTAAAATTCACTTCTACAACGTTTTTCTGGATATCACATATTGCAACAGCCACATGGTTCAAAAGCTTCAAAAAGAAGACAGTGTTGGTTTCAAAAAGCAGACTAAAGATAGTTATCTCAGACTTCATGTCTATAACTTACTCGGTGATTTTCACATTGGTTATTCTACTTCTCTCAGACATCTGAAAAATTTTGGCTTGTTGTCTGTTTTTCCCATTTGTCTTATAACTTGCTCATGGGTATTTATTCTTCCTCTTGAGGTCTTGGTTTCTTGATTTCTGGTAGTTCCCTGATCCTATATATTTGAAATATATATGCATGCATTCACAAGTGTTGAGACCTTTAATTGACTGATATAGTATTAAGAGTATTCTTCAACCCATGCCCGATGATCCTCTGTTATCTATTGCATTTTCCAATAGATTTAGGAAATAGTAATAGCTTAGAGATGAATGAGAAGTCTTAGAAACAAAACAATAATCACAAAGTACTCTAATAAGTATATGGTAGAAATTTGCAAAAAGTGCTAGGAAAAATACAGTGGAGGAGGTTATAACTCATTCTGAGTAATCAGGAAAAACTTCCCAGAGGAGATGTTTAATCTAACATTTCCATAATGTGTAAGGTCTTTAAAAGTGAGCGTTCTAACGTCTTAAGCATACTTACAGATGAAACTCTACAAATATCTAAAATCTATGAGATCTCCTCAATACAAAGCTATCATATAGAATCTCCTCCCAGATATCAGTAATTTAAAGAATATTAGAAATGAAAGAAACCTGATGGCTTCTTGAGACTCATAATTCTGATATTTTGATTGGTAGATTGGTAGAGTAGTCCAAGAACTTTGATTGAGTAAGAATCAAAATGTGTAAGTATGTGTGTATTAATTATCTAGACCTGAACTTGAGAGTGTCTTAGCTGGGTTATTCTGATTCAGAGTTTCTCGTGAGGTTGCATGTGAATTTTGGCTAGCACATCAATAATTCTATGAATTTACTGGGACAGGAAGGTCCATTTCTCAAATAGTTAATCCACATGGCTGTTGGCATGAACCTCTATTTCTGTTGGCTTATTGGTAAGAAACTTCAAACTCTCATTGTCTGCTCTCAGCTGGCCTCAATTCTTTGCAATATGATTTCCCCTTAGGCTTTCTTGAGGGTCATTATAATATAGCAAGTGGCCTTAAAAGAGCGTTATCTGACAGAAAGACAGTCAGCAAAGGGTGATGCCACAAAGCACACCATCACCTTCACAGTCTATGCTTGGTTATGAAAGTCAGCCCTAATCAACCACACAAGAGCAGGGAATCTTGGAGGGCTCTTTGAGTCTCGCTACCCCACTGGGGTTAGAATAATGGCAAGGGAGAATGGTTATAATTGTGAAATATGTAAAAAAAAAATATAAGAAGTTACATGACAAAGTTATTAGGACAAAATAGGAAAGTTGGAAAAATAGATTGAATTCATATTGGAAGCATGGCAGAGAGTCATATAAAAGGCAAGCATAATCTACTGGAAATGCTTGCTATTGTTCTTGGGAAAAATATACAAATCTTTAGTGTTTTTTCAGATCTTTACTTGGTCTAAGAGTTGGCTCCCTCTTAAACCTACTGTCCTAGAGAGCTTCTCACTGTTGTCTCTCTGTTCCATACATAATGACTGACCTTCTTGAAGTTCTTAAATAAGACATGCTTCTGCTTTCCTTTATGTACCTTCCACCTGGAATGTTCTTTCTCCCCTCTTTACTTAACTGTTCTCTATTCAGTCATCATATTAAGCTCAAGCATTCGTTCTTCAGGCCATACCCTCTTGGTCTCAGGTTTAATATTTCTTGGATAAGGCTGTATTGATTAATACCTTTACCATAATCATCATCATTATTTCAGGACCATTTATAATGTAAATAATTTTGTAAAGAATATTTTGTAAATAAAGGTACATTTAACAACAATTTCATATTTTCCCTATGTAACGCAACTTTATGGGTAATCTTTGGGACCCCTGTACACCTACTAATATTCATATTTAACCTCCAAACTAAAAGTAAGGCTAACATAAAAAAAATCAATCATATCTGCATATTGTAAATACCAAACACAATGCCTGGTAATTACAGGCACTTACTTATTTCTTATTTAAATAACAAATACAAATTCCATGAACTAAATGACAAAGATATGAATTAGTGTGATGGTGAGAAGATAGAAATTAGATGACCTATTCAAGACAAAGGCGGGAAGGACAATAAGTGACCGAGAATGATGCTAAAATTCTGATTTTTAAAATACTGGACAGTAAGGGGGGAGATCACAGGACAAAATACCATTATAAAATGAGGGTATTACATTTGAGAATTTTATCAGTCAGACTCCAACCAAGAACACAGAGAATACACTGTCCCGATTTCAATTTACTGCCTCTTTGCTCCAAATTCACCCCTCAGTACCTGCTCTGCAGCAGGCAGCTTGATTTAAAGTTGCTCTTTAAGCACAGCCTGATGTTAAGTTTAGCCAGGAGAGGGCACTAGAATCACGTCATAGAAGACAGGGGATTTTCTCTCTGGTGTTGGCTGCTCTGCTTTGGATTCCCCAGCCTCACTGGCTCCTGCTGCGTGGTCTGCCTTCAGTAGGGGGTGTGTGGGAACTTTCAGTGGTGCCCTGACAGCCACATACCCATAGGGCACAGTTCCTCAGTGACCTCACAGGCTCTGCTCAAGCCCTGTGACCTCAAGGCTTCTTGGTCCCACTCAGACCATACTGACCCTGAATGTTCCAGGCCTTGGGCCCACAGTAGCACCCAGACTCCCTCTGTGTACTTGTCTCACAGCTGGCTTTGCCTGCACCCTGGAGTATTATTTCCTTCCTGTCTGATGACTGCGCTCCAGCTCTCTCTGAGGCAATCTAACAAACTTCTCTGCAATTCCATGAGCTGCAGCCACTCTTTATCCCACGAAATGTGAACCCAGCCTTCGAGAGGGTTCTGTTTGCTCATTTTGTCCTTCCTCTGATGCTCCTTCTGAGCTCTTGGGTGCCCTCCCTTTAAAGTTTCTTCCATATCTTCACAGGTAGTCTCCTATCAGTTTCATAATACTTTAATGTTAAACTGCTACTAAATTTACTGTGTGGTTTCTGTTTCCTAGTTACACCAAGACCAATGATACCTACTTACAAAAATAAAGAGAGAGTGGGGAGGACATGACTAAACGTCAGATGAGTGATCACAGTACTCAGTTTTAACACTGAATCCAGGAAAGAGGCATGGACAAGGGCCGGAAAGACAGTCCTGTGTTGCCTGCCCCATCTCCGGCCACATCTCCAGCAGCATTGCCTAGAGGAAAGAGAAACTGTGTGCCCCAGGGAGGGAGAGAAAAGTGATTGTGGAATCTGGCATTGAAACTCAAGGGCTCCCATCACAGGGAACACAGCACAGGGTAGAATTCTTCCAGCTCCACTGAAAGAGCATTTAGAATCAGGCAGAGGGAACTTCTCCTCCCAGTGGTAAAAACTGGCATCCATGCTAGCTGTATCACTGGCTGACAAAAGTGCCCTCGGGTCTGGAATAAATTTGTAAAGCTGTCAGACCACAAATTCTGCAGTGGGCAAGTCCTGAAGCCACGCTGTCGCAGAGCCAGTGCACTTGGAGTGTACATGGCACAGTACAACACCAACAATAGCGGCCAAGGTGGTGCCTGTGTCACCCTCCTCCCATCCCCCAATGCTAGGCAGCAAAGCTCAGAGAAAGTGTTATTCTACTTGAGTAAAGGAAAGAAAAGAGCACAAAAGGATTTGTCTTGCAACTCAGGCACCAGCTTAGATAACAGCGAAATGAAGTGCCCTGCAGACTCCTGAAGCCCCCAGTTCCAGGCCTTAGTTCCTTGGTGGCATTTCTAGACCAACCCCTGGCCAGAAGGAAAAATGCTGCACTGAAGAGAAGGACCCAATCCTGGCATGACTCACCACTTGGGGACTAATAAGCCCTTGGGCTTTAGATGACATCAGAGGTAGCCAGCCGGCAGTCATCACAAGACTGTGGGGAGACAGTTGGCTTAGGCTGTGACCTGATGCAGTCTCAGCTATAGTGGTCATGAGGAAATGCTTTCAACACTCCTCCCCAACTCTAGTAGCCAAGCATAGAAAGTAAAGAAAGAGAGTGAGTGACTCTAGGGAATTCTGTATCCTGCCTAAGTCCACCAAGGCAGTATTGGGGTCTGGAAGAGTCACAGCACTACCGGGTTTGGGGGCAGCCAGTGCTGATAGGGCTACAGTTACCAAAGACTTACGTTATAACACTCTATTCCTTTTGAATACCTGGAAAGTCGTCTCAAGAAGGATGGGTTCAAACAAGCCCAGAGTTTAAAGATTAGAATGAATATCTAACTCTTCCATGCTTAGATATTGATAAACTTCCACAAGCATCAAGAACAACCAGGTAAACATGATCTCACCATACAAATTAAATAAGGCACCAATGAGCAATCCCAGAGGGATGGAGATATATAACTGTTCAGAAAGAGAATTCTAAATAGCTGTTCTGAAGAAGCTTGATGAAGCTCAAGACAACACAGAGAAGGAATTTATAAGCCTATCAGAAAAATTTTTAAATGACATTGAAATAATTTTTAAAAAGTTCTGAAGCTGAAAAATTCAAGTGATATACAGAAAAATGTATCAGTCTCGTAGCAGCAGAATTAGTCAAACAGAACAATTAGTCATCTTGAAAATGGACTATTTGAAAACACACTGTCATAAAAGAAACAAAATAAAAAATAATGAAGCATACCCTCAGGATCCAGAAAACAGCCACAAAAGGCAAATCATTGAGAATCACTGGCCTAAAAGAGGAGCCAGAGAGAGAGAGAGAGAGTGAGGTAGAAAATTCATCCAAAGGTATAATAACCTGAGAAATTTCTAGACTGATGGTAGAAGATGGTCATAAAACAATGAGAAGATTTAATGCAAACAAGATTACTTCAAGGAATTTAATAATCAAACTCACAAAAGGTATTGATTAAAAAAAAAAAAAAAGGTCCTAAAGAAAAAAAAATATATAAAGGAGGTTCAACATGTCTGGCCCCATACTTCTCATTGGAAACTACACAGGCCAGGAGAGAGGTGCATGACATATTTAAATGCTGAGAGGAATGATGTCAAACTTAGAATATTATAGCCTGCAAAAATGTCCTTCAAACATGAAGAACAAAAAAAAAACTTCAACCAATAAACAAAAGCTGAAGGATTTCATTAAAACCAGAGCTGTCTTATAAGAAATGTTAAAAGGAGTTCTTCAGTCTAAAGAAAAAGCTATCAGTGAAAAATAAGGCATTATCTGAAGGTATGAAACTCACTGGTATCACTAAGCACACAAATACAGAATGCTCTCCTCCTGTAATTATGCTGCATTAATTCCTAAACAGCTTATGTCTTGAATAGGAAGATTAAAAGACAGACATATCAAAAATAATAAGATTTTTTAAGAGATAGATAACATAAACAGATATAAATGGAAATGTTAAAAAGTCAGAAAGTAGGGAGGGGTGATGGAGTTAAATTATAAGTTTCCCATGGCTTGTTTATTGGTTTTTAGTAAGCAGAATAAGTAATTATTTATTTAAAATAATTTATTATAAAATGTTTATTGCAAGCCTCATGGTAACCTCAAATCAAAGAACTTACAAGAGAAACATAAAAAATGAAAAAGAAGGAATTAAAACACCCTATCAGAAAAAATCACTTCTAAACTAAGAAAGACAGGAAAGATGGAAGAAAGAGAGGACCACAAAACCACCAGAAGCCAAATAACAGCCTGGAAATGGTAAAAATTTACCTATCAATCATAATATTGAATTTAAAAGGTCTAATCTCTCCAATCAAAAGACACAGAGCAGCTGAATGGATGTAAAAACAGGACCCAACTATATTTCATCCATACAAAACTTAATGAAGACACACATAGGCTGAAAATAAAGAGAAGGAAAAAGATATTCTATGCAAATTAAAACCAAAAGAGACCAGCAACTATTTTAAGAAATGACCTGTAGAAAAGTGAGAAGGAAGGTTATTGTATAATGATAAAGGGGTTAATTCAGTAAGAGGATATAGCAATTTTAAATATACATTCACTGAACACTGGAGCACCCAGATACATAAAGCAGATATTATCAGAGCTAAAAAGAGAAATATATCCCAATACGATCAGATTGGAGACCTTAGCACCCCATTTTCAACCCTGGACAAATTATCCATACAGAAAAATCTACAAAGAAAATTAGACTTAATCTACACTTAATTTATACTACTAAAGAATGGCTCATCCAAGAGCTTCAGAGTACACATTCTTCTCAGCTCATGTAGCAATTCTTAAAAATTTTAAGAAAATTGAAATTATATTAAATATTTTATCTAAACAGGATGGAATAAAATTAGAAATGAACAACAAGAACAACAGAGCATGAGGAACTACACAGACACATAGAAATCAAATAATACACTCCTAAATATCTAGTGAGTCAATGAAGAGATTAAGAAGGAAATTAAACATTTTCAAAACAAACAAAAATTAAAAAACAATATACCAAAACTTATAGGATGCAGTGAAAGCAGTACTAAGAGGACAATTTATAGCAATAAAGGTCCACATCAAAAAAAGGTAGAAAAGCTTTAAATAAACAAGCTAATCATGTATCATAAAGGTCTAGGAAAGAAGAGTAACCCAAAGCCAAAATTAGTAGATGAAAAGAAATAAGAAGGATCAGAGCAGAAATAAATGATATGGAAACAAAGAAAAAAATTCAAAAGATTAATGAAATGAAAAGATTTTTAGAAAAGACAAACAAAATTAATACATATTTAGCTAGAATTTTTTTTTAAAGAGAGAAGATTGACATAAAATTAGAGATTAATGGGATACTTTATAACAAATACTGCATAAATTCATAGTGTAATTAGAAATTATTATGAGCAAGTATGTTGCCATAGAAAAGAAATCCTAGAAGAAATAGATAAATTTCTAGAAACAACCTTCCAAGACTTAACCAAGCAAAACCCCCAAACCTAAGTGAACCAGTAACAAGTAATAACATAGAAGCAGTAACAAGTTTTCAAAGAAAGTCTCAGGAAACTTCACTGCTGAATTCTACTATGCATTTAAAGTACTTTCAAACTTACCAAAATTATTCCAAAAAATTAAGGAGAAGGGAATACTCCCAAACTTATTTTATAAGGCATGTATCACCCAAACCCAGCAAAATGCAACAACAACAACAACAACAAAAAAAAAAAAAAAAAACAAGAGTCAATATCACTGATGCAAAAACTTAACAAAAGTTAAGCAAACAAAATTGAACAACACATTAAAAATATTATTCATAATTATTAAGTAGGATTCATCCAGAAATGCAAGGATCATTCAACATACAGAAATGAATCAACGTGAAATATATAACAGAATGAAGTACAAAAGCCATATGATCAATTGATGCTGAAAAGCATTCAATATTATTCAATATCCCTTCATGATAAAAACTCTCATAAAGATTGGGTGTAGAAGGACCTTACCTCCACAGGATTAAAGCCAGGTTTTATAGACACATAGTAGCATACTGAAAGGGAAAAAACTGAAAACCTTTCCTCTATGATCCAGAACAAGACCAAGATTCCCACTTGCACCACTGTTATTATTTGATATACTGCTGAAGTTCTAGCTAGACCAATCAGAAAAGGGAAAAAAACTGGGAAGGAAATCAAATTATCTCTGTTTGCACATGATATATCTAGAGAAACCTCAAGACTCCACACAAAACTATTACAACTGATAAAGAAATTCTGTAAAATAGCAGGATACGTCAGCATACAAAAATCAGTAGCATTGCTATAGGACAACAGTTAGGTACATATCCAAAAGGAAAGAAATCAGGGTATTGAAAAAGTACCTCGACGCCCATGTTTACTGCAGCACTATTCATAATAGCCAAGATTTGTAGTCAACCTAAGTGTCTATTAAGAGATTAATGAATAAAGAACATGTGGTGTATATGTACAGAATGTAATCTAAAAAGAAAAATAATAACAACAAAACGAATAAAATCTTGTCATTTGCTACATCAATGGAATTGGAAAATACAATGTTAAGTGAAATAAGCCAAGCACAGAAAGATCAACCTTCTATATTCTCACTCACACGTGGGAGCTACATATTAAAATAATTGATCTCACGGAGACAGCGTATAATGATGGTTTCCAGAGGTTAGGAAGTGTTGCAGCAGTGAGGTGATAAAGTGGGTTTGGTTAATGTAGGCAAATTATAGTTAGATAGATTCAGGCAATGAATGATATTTGACACCACGATAGAGTGACCACAGTCAACAGTAAGTTATGCTATATGTTAAAATGACTGAAAGAGTGGAATTAAAATGTTCCTAACAAAAAGAAATGATCAACACTTGAGGTGATGGATATCCCAATTATCCTAATTTGATCATTACATACTTGATGCCTATATCAAATCATCACATATGCCCTGTAAATATATACAACTATTAATGGACTAATAATAATAATTAATTTTTTTAAAATACGGAGCATTTTATCAGAAAAATTGGTCATATATCTCTGAGGAACTGAGAAGGCAAATTGCGGATTCTGAGGCAACCCCCAGATTAGCACCTGTAGGGAGCTGCTATGTTCAGAAGTCTAGAGGGATAAAGAGAAGAGACGATGTTACCAGGCTAAAGGGAAAGCATGTGGATGGCTCTGACAAGAGATACAGAGGACAGGCTATGCTGTCAGAGTGCTCGGAGGGAGGGCATTTCCTTTTCTTTGCTTGACAGTTTTCTGTAATTGTTTCTCACTGGTTGAAAGCAGCTGGAAACCACCTGACAAAGCTGGAAAAGAACTTCACAGATGGTGCTTTTGCAAAACCCTGTAGATCAGGGGAAGGGGCAGGGAATGGATCCCAGAGCAAAAGGGCCAATCACAGGGAGAGATATCAGGTTAAACATTAACAACAGGCTTTCTGGGGATTAAAAATGTCCTTTCCCGTACCATTTGTCCATTTTCCTGGTGCAACTACTCTTAACATGGACGATTTTGAAAATGAACAATGGTAGGACTACCCCTATGGTGCATATTGCAAGGGTACATGTCTAATCTATTAAGTATAGAGTATAAACATCTTAACACAATAATTAAGTAAATGAGGTGACGGCTATATTAATTAGTTCAGTATAAGCATTCCAGATTATATATAAAATCAGCACATTGTACCTCATATATGCATTAAGGTATACATGGTCTATGTATTTATGGCTTAATAAAAAAGTTAAAGAAAGAAAGAAAGAAAATGAACACGCACACCATTGAACATGGAGTTAAGGAGCCATCCTCCTTAGGACGTCACTGTGTGGCTTACCCACTATGGACATGAGCGTCACCCCCAAGAGTATAGGTCAAAATAATAAACTAATTTAAAAGTAAGAGACTGTAAGTTTTGACTAGCTGTTAAATACATGCCTGTATTTAACAATCGACTCCTCTGTGCTTCTGTGAGCTAGTGTGAGTTATTGTGAGCTCCAGGCACACGGTTTGACTGTTTGGGCATCTAGAAGGCGATCAGGAGTGAGGACTCTGATGTTCAAATCTGATGCTTAGGAAAGCTGTGAGATCTGGGAGTTATCCCCAAGATTCTACGTAAAAGAGGTGCAACTATTCAGTCCTAGTTCCCACCAGCATTTAAGCTGTGCTGACAGCGGCAGAATTCACTGACAGAGACAGATGAGGAATGTCCAGAGCAGTAGAAAAGACCAAACAACCTTCTAACTGATACGTCTTCCCTATTAAATTTACATTATACCTTTTAGGAAACTTGACATTTGAAAAATAATACCCATCAAAAAATACACCAAAAAAAAAAAAGCATATTTGTTTACTATCTCAAAGGACTTTGAGTTAATAAAAGATTTATCATAAAGTCTATTTAAACAAAAGCATTCCTAATGCATTTAAACCACGATGTGTTATTATATAATTATTCATATTTTAATACATGTAAGCATTTTAATAAATAACATATTAATATATAGATTTATGTGTATGTGTTCTTAGATTGTACCTTTTAAAAAAGCAAAGCAGACCTTTAATGTAAAAAGTGCAGCAAGTACATAAATACTCTGTTTTCAACTATAGCTATTGGCCTCTTGAACAAACTGCTTACAATTGTCAGCAATATCACTCAACTTCTTTACTATTTCAGAAGTTGGCACCTAGATATTATAATGAATGCTAGATAGTTCAAAAGAAATGAGTTAATACACACTGAATATACAGTGTATGACTGGAAGGGCCATGTTCTTGAGTACTAGGAAAGTAAAGAAATAATAATGTAAGGTTAAGGGACAAAACTCGCTTGTGGCATTCTTCTGGAATATCATGCTCGGCACTCTCTCCTGACTTCATCTGGACAGAAGGTGAGAGGCAAATGTGGGGGGGGGGCTACTAATTTCACTTTGATTATATCAGCAAGAGGGGAAAGGTAAGCAGTTTGCTTTTCTACCTGTGACTGTTACTTTATCCCCTTATTCAGAAGGTATAGACAAAGAGAACCATTGAATCTATTTGTAAATGGCAGAGAATCACTTGAGAACTTATTTTACATGTATATCAGAATCCTTTGTAAGAACACTCACAAGGCTGAAGGTTGTTGGGCTTTGCAGCTAATCACACCCCCTTGCCTTACTTTTAACAAAGAGATTTACATTTTTTTGTTTTTTAATGTAAACATCTTTTCTTTTATTAATAAGTGACTTTTTTTACTGAATGGTAACTATGTACATTAATGCACTTCTGGGGTACAGTGTGGGGTTTTTACACACAATCCGAAACACTTCCATCAAACTGGTTAACATAGCCTTCATGTCATTTTCTTAGTTATTATTTTAAAATGTTCACATTCTACTCTTAGACAGATTCACTTGTACCCTTGTAAGATAAACCTCAGAAATGATCCCTCCAATCCCCCTTCCTCCACCCATTCCCCCTTCCCCTCTCCCTCCCCCCTCCCCATATTCTTAGGCTATTACTAGGTTATAGCTTTCATATAAAAGGTATAAATTAGTTTCATAATAGGGGTGTGTACATTAGATACTTTTTCTTCCATTCCTATGATACTTTGCTAAGAAGAACATTTTCCAGCTCCATCCATGTGAACTTGAAGGACGTAAAGTCTCCATCATCTTTGTGCACATATACCACAGTTTGTTGATCCATTTGTGGATCGATGGGCACTTGGGCTTCTTCTATGACCTGGCAATTATGAATTGGGCTACAATAAACATTCTGATACAAATATCTTTGTTGTAATGCGATTTTTGGTCATCTGGGAATCTACCTAATAAAGGAATTGCAGGGTCAAATGGCAAGTCTATTTTTAGTTCTCTAAGTGTTCTCCAGCTGTCTTTCCAAAAGGAACGCATTAGTTTACATTCCCACCAGCAGTGTAGGAGTGTTCCCTTTCCTCCACATCCACGCCAGCATCTCTGGTTTTGGGATTTTGTGATATGGGCTAATCTCACTGGAGTTAGGTGATATCTCAAAGTAGTTTTGATTTGCATTTCTCTGATGATTAAGGATGGTGAGCATTTTTTCATATATCTGTAGGCTGTGCGCTGATCTTCTTTAGAGAAATTTCTCTTCAAATCCCTTAATAAGTGATTCTTAATGTTATTTTATAATTTGATCTCATTAGGAAATTGAATAACAGTCTATTACAATGCCTTATTTTACACCCCCTTGGAAAGTTTTCTTTTTCTTACAAGAAATAAAAGAAGTAAGGTAAGAAGAAACAGGAATTTTAAGAGTGAGGAAGCATGCTGTACTTTATTCGGCACATTTATCAGAAGTAAGCTCAAAGGGCCTGACTCTTAGTGAATTTGGAAGTCATCAGACCAAAGGGTGCCTCCATATAAGCCTTTTATTAAATATAAAAGGATTTAATTTACTTTGATAATCTTAGGGTTTCCAGACATTTTCAGAGAAAGGAAATTAGCCCAAAATTGCCTAAATAAAGGTCATTTTTGCTGACATTCTCTGAACACTAAGAACAGATTTCTTCCCCTAGATTTTTTAGAATGAACTTATATTGCAACAGGAAAATAAAAAAAGAATGCTTGTTTCCCAAAATTTCAAAGAGACTGTCAGTTTTGACTAGCTTTTAAATGACTGATTTGCTATATAAGGTTATAAAAATGGATGCAGTGTACATATATATGCCAGTTTTCCTAGCAAATATATCCTGTTGTGAATCATCTGTGAAAAAGATCATCTCTGCATTTTTCTTAGTCAATATGGGCTGCTATAACAAAAATACCATGGACTGCATGACTTAAAAAAATTAAATTCTTATAGTTCTGGAGGTTGGGTAGTCGAAGAAGGCACGAGCAGATGTGGTGTACAGTCTAGGATCTGTTTTTGATTCATAATTATCTTTCTTCTACTTGTGTCCTCATGTGGCTAAAAAAAGATGAGAGAGCTTTCTGAGGTTTCTTTTTTAAGGGCACCAGTCCATTCTTGGGGGCTCTGCCATCATTATCTAATCACCTCCCAGTGGCCCCACTTATGCATATTATCACACTCAGGAGAAAGAGATGAATTTAGGGGAGACATAAATATTCAGACTTTAACAAATTTATGTCCTTCTCATGGGCAAAATACATTCATTCTATCCCAGTAGCCCCCAAATTCTTAACCCATTTCAGTATCAACCCTAAAGACTAAAGTCCACAGTTTCATCTATGGATATGCACCATCTAAATCAGTCATGAATGAGACTAGAGATATGATTCATCCCGTGGCAAAATTCCTCTCAATGTGAAACCAAATAAGTTACATGCGTTCAGAAAACAGTGTGGGACAAGTTTGGGATAGAGATGTCTATTCCAAAAGGATAAAGAGGAAAGAAGGGTGGGAGCCATGTCTCAAGGAAGTCTAAAGCTCCAAAATTTAGTGAGGTAAACTTTGTTAAATTTTAGGGTTCCAAAATAATCCCCTTAGGCATGATGCTCTGCCTTTTGTGACCACTGTGGTGGCAACATCACCAGTACCCCCCACCACACACACACACGGTGACTCTGCCTGGGCCCCATGGCTGTGTTGGCTCTTTGCTGGGGCCCCACAGATCTTCTGGCTTGAATTTAAATACCCCTGGCTCATCCAGGGTGAAGTCATGGTACTGTAGCTCTAGGTGGTCCCATACTTTGAAATATAGGTTGAGATAGCCATGTCCCCCAACGTTACTGTGACCTGGGAGGAGAGTGGCAGCCCTGATAATCTCTGAATCATCTGTGGGGCAGTTCGCCCATTGTCTTGAAGAATAATACCTGGCTTCTTCTGAGATGACTGATCTATACTAGTCTTGTTATAAAGTGGTAAATTAGCCACATTCTTAGTTTTCTTATTTTTTTTTATAAGGATGGGATGAGATTTTTCAAAATCCTTGAGTTATCTTTGCTTTTTATGGAACTATTTGGTCTTTAGGTCATTTCTTTTCTTTTCTTTCTTTTTTTTTTAAACACATTTTACTGTCATCATAGTAGAATGATGGAGTAAAGACGCTTTTACATTGCCTCTCAGCTTGGTAGGAACAACGCCACACTTTAATCACTTTGCTCAGAAATAGCATCAGTTAATTACCTAATGTTATCACTCACAAGTTCTACCTTCCTCAAAATACTATAACAGAAACACAATTTTGCCATGATTTTTAGTCACTCTACAGCGTCCAAAAAGTTGCCACCAAAATCACCATAAGTAGGGAAAATGAGAAATTGTAGGATTTTGTAAATGTACAAAATATCCATTTAAAATATTTACAAAGAGGTAGCAAACACACAGAGGATATTTTGTAAACATTTTGTACTATTCTGTGATTGGGGGGGACACCCAATAGATAATGAGGATCACCTTTCTTCTATTTTCCAATAGTACGATTCTCATCTCTGCCTGAAATCTCTCAGGAATGGTCTTTACTATCCATATTTTACCAACATTCTATTCATGACCACTTATGTATTCTCGTAGAAGACTGAGGCTTTCTCTATAGCTCAACTTTCTCCTTTCTGAACCCTCACCAGAACAACCTTTAAAAGTCATTCAGGGAAATGTACCCTTTTTATAGAATGCACCTCAGAATTCTTCCAGCTTCTACTTATTATTGAGTTTCAGAGCCACTTCCATATGTTTAGGTATGTGTTATATATAGTACACCTACTTCTTAGTGCCAATTTTTGTCTTAGCTCAAGCTGCTATAACAGAATACTATAGATTGGGTGGCTTATAAATAACAAAAATTTATTTCTCAAGTATGGAAAACCCAAGATCAAGATGCTGGCAGAGCTTTCTGGAGAGAGCTCACTTTCTCATTCACAAATAACCATCTCTTGTGCGTTCTCACACAGGAGAAAGGAAGAGGGAACTGTCTGGAGTCTCTTTGATAAGAGCAGAATCAAATTCATGAGGGCTTTGCTCTCATAACCTAATTACTTCCCATATACTCACCTCCAAATACTATCACACTAGACTAAGCAGTTAGCATATGAATCAGGGGGACACTAATATTTGGTTTATAGGTTTTCTATACAAGAATCAAAAGTGATTACCTATCACTGTTAACATTATTACAGTATTCCGTGTTTTTCTATAAATTTCTTTTACCAGTGACCTTTATACTTTCCTATGAGTTTAAGATGCTCTTTAACATCTTTTCATTTGTTCTTGAGAGATGTCTTTAGTATTGTTTGTAACTTTGGTCACTGGTGATTAACTCCTTCAGCTTTTCTCTGGGAAAGTCTTTGCCCTTTCTTAATCTTTGAAGAAGTTTTTGTCAGATATAGTATCTTTGGTTGACAGATTTTCCCTTTCAGATTTTTTGGTTATATCATTCTATTCCCTTCTGGCCTGCAAGGTTTCTGTTAAGAAATCACTGATAGTCTTATGATGATTTCCTCCTATATCATGACTGTTTTTTTCTTATTGATTTTAAAACCTTTCTTTGACTTTTGACAATTTTATTGTAAGGTTTCTAGGTATAGACATCTTTAAGTTCATCTTCTTTGTATTAGTTTAGCCTCTAAATAAATCGTATTTTGAATTGTATTTTGACCAATTCATTTCCCAGATGGGGAAGTTTTCAGCCATTATTTCTTTAATTCAGACTTCTAGCCTTTATTTCTCTTTCTTCTGGGGCATCCACAATGCATACATTGGTCCATTTGATGCTATCGCACAAGTCCCTTAGGCTATCTTTACTCGTTTTAAATTTTTTTTCCTTTCTCACTTCATATTCTATGTCTTTGCATTCATTGATTATTCCTTCTGCTTGATCAAATCTGCTTCTTCTTGTGAGTTTTTCAGTTTAAGTCATTAGCTGAATCCTCCAGCTCTGGATTTTGTTTCTTTTTTATAGTTTCTATACCATTGTTAAACTTCATATTTTGTTCAGACATTACTTTCCTGATTTGCTGATTTTTATTTTGAATTTTTTCTCTGATAAATCACATAACTCAATTTAAGTTTCTGGAGAAAAAATTGGGGGGCTATGTTTCCCCATTTACCTGTGTGCCTCATAACTGTGTTTTATTATTCACACATTTGCAAAGTCTATTACCTCTCCTCAGTGTTTACAGACTGACTTTGTAGGGAAAAAGATCTTCATCAGTCAGGACAGCTAGAGTTTCCAGAAGCCTTAGAAACATGTGTCTTCCTTAACATTGTGTGTGTAGATTCCTAATTAGTGGGATTTGTTGATTTCTTGTTTTTCAAGAATTCATAATCACTTTCCCTCTCTCAGGATTGTGCTATGTGTTAAGGTTTCTCTGAAGCTGTAGCAAACCTCCCAGCTTTTTTTTTTTTTTTCCTTCTTAGTAGACCCCAAGCACTTTGAGGATTCTGGGTTCCATGAGTTGGGCTAGAAAGAAACCATTCACTCAGATAGCCCTCTAAAATGCTTGAACATTATACATACTCTCCACTCCTCTTTTTGCCCTCTAAGAGAGGTTGGGGAGCTGTACTCGGCTTTGTCTGCTGTATAGCAGCAAGCCACCCAGGTCTTGTTGTTGTTGTTGTAGTAGTAGCAACAGTGCTCTGAGACTGGGAGATGGAAGTCAGCACCTTAGGCAGCTCCTGGAAAGTGTTAGATTATTGGATATATCATCCAATGTGCATGTTACCTCCCTAGGAAGCTGGGAGCTAGGAATTTCCTTTCAATCATGTGGTGCTCCACTGGAGACAAGGATTTTGGCAAGAAGATGCCATGGATGGATATTTTTACAAACTTTAATGTAGCTAGATGGTTTTGGATTCTTCTCTGGTGTAGTAGCCTCTTGGCCGGTCTCTAAATATCTCACAAGGGGAATTGGCATGTGTACTACTGTAGAACTGGGATCTGTCCATCTGTCTCTGCATGTAGAAGAAAGGTCTGAGGCTTCATATTCTGTTATTTTTCTGATGTCATTCAAGGTCTTTTATTTTACAGGTACATAATCAATTACTAATTACTAGATGCCAAACTATTTCATGGATACATATGAACATGAAGTATTTGAGTGTTTAAAGATTAGAAAAGTACAACGGAAGTATACAAAACAGCATAGCCAATATAACATAGGGTTTTGTTAAGGCATATACCTCTTAGATACATATACATACATGTATACGTATATACACATATTCATATGTATTTCACATATTATTACATATGTAAATAAAAAGCAGCCCAGAAAAAGATTCCTGACAATGGCAATAGATAGAAATATTAGGTAATTTTAGTTTTCTTCTTTTTGTTATTTGATTTTTAAAGCTTTCTGTAATTAACACGATTTTCTTTTGCTCTCAAAACCTAAATAAATTCAGTTACTTGAAGGAAGAAAGAAGAAATAAACTGACTTCTTGAGGGCACATGTGGAAGGATGAATTCTTTAATGACTTCATACCATTACTTCCTACCTTGTCAAGGTCATATCACAGTGTGACATTTGTAACTTATGTCTTCTGTGTGCTGACTGAAGCACGCTGCTGAACAGCTATAACAGAGCTTTTAAAATGGATTACAGCTAAATATTCATGCCACAAGCCATATTGAGACTTGATGGCCCCCAAATTAGAGCACTAGTATATGAATTCCGTGCACGTTTCTTTCTCCTCCAGGAGCAGCTTATACAGCTTACAGAATATAGCCATAGGTAAGAAATGCTGATAACGTTTCCCTCCTGAAATGTCAGGTCTTTACCTTAGAGGTAAGAAGCAGTAAGATGTTGATGCCTTGCAATTTTACATGCTAATGAAATGCATCAACACAGTATCCAGAGTGCTGTTCACTAATAGCGGAAGAAAGACTGGCATTTCTTGACAAATGGAAACGTTTGCTCTCTTGTTCACACAAAACATAATTAAAATATACGTGTAAACAGTGGCACAAAACAGCACTGATTTCATGTCATTTTTAAAAAATAATGTTTATTGTGTACTAGGGATTATGGGGATTTTGTAGTCTAAATCCTAAAACAGCAATATGAATATATAAATCTTGTGATTAATAATAAAAACAGTAGCTAAAGGATTTGGGAAATTAATTTCAAGGCTTAAGGAATGACCAGTTAGCTACTTATGACAAGCTAAAGTCTTATTTATCTCGAGTCGGTAATCAGTAATTATGCGAGTTGTTATTAAATGGGAATAGTAGTCTTCATCATTTATTCTATGAAATGGTTTGCTCAGAGAACATTGTTATTCTATATAGCTATACCTGGTCCATAATACTGTAGCTGATAGAATTCTTTTATTACATTTCCTATCCTCAATGAAGTTAAACAGTCTTGGAACTGCTAGTAGAAAATGGCTGGAATGAGATAATATACCATTTTTCGAATTAAGTACAATACTATAAAGTGAAAATAAAGTTGAAGTAGATTATCATCATGTTTATCTCAGACTAGAAAATCAAAAACTACAGTACTTTTATCACTGGTGCAAAGCTTAAGACTGAACTTGGACCCAATGACCTTTAAAGTGAATTTGAATTATATGCGTTCAATTAAAATGCACCAAGAGTGAAAACTATCCTTAAAGATGGATGCTCATGCCTGATGAAGTTGGTCTCAAGTTCAGAAAGCCAATTTCCAGACAGCCACTGTTTTACCCCCAGAATGTTTGCAAATTTGATCTGCAAGAATTCTGTGAACTTACCTTCAAACACCAACCAAAGATTACGTACACAGAAATGTTAGTCCGTGGATTTTGCAAAGATGTTAAAGACACACTCAGGGCAGCCCCCCACTCCACACACTGGGCAGGAGTGCACAAAGGAGGCAGAAAACTTCCAAACCACCTCTGCATGGTAAGTAATGAGGAAACTACTGTGACAAGGGATTGAAAAAAAAAAAGACTCGGAAACTTCCAGGTCCAAGAAAAATTCTCAAATAAGAAGAATTTGTCTTCTATTCATTCTTGGCTTATTGTCCGATGTCTTTTTTTTTTTTTTATTTTCTCTCTTCAGAAGGAGAAACTTCTTGCTTGGAGCCAGCCAGCGAAGTTCTTTACCCAGGCTTACTCCTCCCTGATAGCATTTTGTGTTCCCACCCACTTTGATTTTTATTAAAATATATTTACTCTAAGCTCTATTTGCTAGTTACTTAAAAGATTTTTTAGAATGGAATCAGGAAAATATTCTCAAGTAAACTGTTATAACTGAATTATAGTTAATTTGCTCTGTATTGGTCTAATGATGCAGGATTAGGGGTGGATACACCTACCCAACTAATTCCGCAGGTATTCACTGAGTACCTGTTGCTTACCCAGCATTCGATAGGCTTTGGAAGACTGTATAAAATGATTATCCAGCAATTTCCATAAAGGAGGTCACAGTCTTAATCACAAAGCAACATGAATACCCTTGAAACATGTGATAGTAGTTTGGGTGCTTAAAGGAATTCAGGAACAAGACAAATCTGGGTGGCTTCATGACAGGAGGTATCTGGTGAAAGCAGAATTTTGAGCCAGATCTTAGAAGACATATGAATATGTTAGGATAAAAAAAAAAAGAAAAATGGTTATAAGGCACAGAGAAGGCATAGACAAGAATGATTATCATGTACTCCATTGGCTTGGAGTAAACCTGTCTATGACTATTGCCCCATTATATATAGGTCACTAGTAAAATTTTGACCATGCTTTCACTTCCAAGAAACACAGTTGACAATGTCCTTTCTGATTCACAAGTTTCAGCTTGCTTGGTTTATAGGTGCTGCTGAGGGGGCTTCATTGTATGTTTTTTGATTTGTTTGTACTTCATAACTTTTGCAATGACCCACATAATTTAATAATTTCCCCATTTCCTCTTTGAAATGTCCCAGGTGCATGATAGACTATTTATCTTTCTACTAGCCAAGCTTATGTGTACTAAAGGAGAAGTGATGATGACCAGGATGACTAAAGAGGTGCTTTTGGGAGATGAGAAGAACAGAAGATGAGGCTGGGAGAGTTGTGCCAGACTGTATAGGCTTCTACATTTAGATATGATGTGACACACAAGAGGAAAACAACTTATTTTCGAGGTGAAAAATGGTGTAATAACACTGATGTTGAGATATTAATCTGTTATAAAACAACTAATGACTTTAAGTATATGTATCTCTTTATTACTTAGACCTGGCCAACTTAATACAAAAAAAAAATAGCATATAGTCTATGGAGCCTTGAGAAAATAACATCAACTTTATTTATTTATTTTTATTTATTTATTTAATGAGACAGGTCTCTCTCTGTGATCTGGACTAGAGTGCAGTGATGTGGTCACAGCTGGCCACAGCATCAAATTCCTGGGCTCAAGCAATCCTCCTGTCTCAGCCTACTGAATAGCTGGAATTATAGACACATGCCACCATGCCAAGCTAATTTTTAATTTTTTTGTAGTGATTATGGCTCACCATGTTGTCCAGGCTGGTTTTGAACTCTTGTGCTGAAGTGATTCTACCACCTCAGACTCTTAAAGTGTTAGGATTGTAGGCATAAGCCACCATGCCCAGATGAACATCAACTTTAAAGACAGAACTGAGTCTGTATCTTTGTCCAACCACCGCCTATCTTTATATCTTTAGCCATACACAACTTTGAGGACCTTTAAATGATTAAGTGGTATAAAAAGATAGATACTGTCCATCCGTATGTATAGCAGAAGTATATCACATTGCCTAAAAATGTCACTATTCTTGCTTTTAGTAATAGATTTTTACAGCTTACAATGTGTGTGTTTGTGTGTGTGCGCACTTTTGTTTTTTTTTTCAAACTTTTGAAGCCTAGAGTCAAGGAGGTTTAAAAAGCCTTCTATTTTGGAATCCATCTGCAGAGAACCATGGGCCAAAAGTGGCATGGTATGCAGGAAAGTAATGAATTGCAATTGTGCATAAGTGATACTTCAAAACTATATATAATACGCAAATGAAAATAAAAAGAATGCAAATATGTGACTCGCAAATATTTCTAGCCTGTAGTATAACAATTCACGTAACATTAATCATTTTGGTCTAATTAAATAAGTGCACTATAAATTAACATCTTATTTACTTTAAAATGATAAAAGTGCTATTTTTGAGCACCTAGTTCATGTGAGTACTGTACCAGGTAGTAGCAGTGTCCACATTTCATGAGAGAGGATGCAGGAGCAGAAAGAGGTATAATATCTGGCCTAGTGTCACCCAGTTAGTGGAGTAGATGAAATACTCCATGAGTCTTCCTGTCTGCATGGGGTATCCACCACCTCAGGCAGCCATTTCTACACCTGAAACGAAATACTGAGGCTGGCCATGACTTTCAAAGAGTAAAGGAGGGAAGGTAACTAAGAGGGAATTATGAAGTTTCCTGCTCAGAAGATCAATAACCTGAAGATTAGAAAGATTACAGCAGAACTCAAGGCTTAAAGGAGGTTAATGACGGAATAATTTTTTATAACTGTATATTAATTTGGGATCTGTGTTTCAGGAAAGGCCATAAGAATGTGCCAACTGAGGGGGCGATGTTGAGTGGGAACACTGTGATCTGTGACAGTCAGTTCACTCAATTAATTTCATGACTTATTATTGTTGCAAATGATATTCAAACACGTCGAGCTTCCTAGACTAATCCTTATCTTCAACATAACATCAGTCAATATCATACATTCTTTGTTGCTGTTGTTGGAACTTCATGAAATGGCCATAATGCTTCTGTGGGAACATAAACATTCCAGAATAATCACTATAAAATTCTGGAGGAAGAAGCAAAAGTGAAATTAATGACTTGCCAGCCTACCAAATGTGTGAATCTAGCTTTATAATTTAGCTTAATTTTAACAACACGGCATTGCTGCATGAATCCCGAGAGAGTGAAAGGCAAGAGATCAGAAAGATGGGAAAAGAGAAACACTCGAAGACAGGGGTGAAAATAAAGGTGATTCAGTAAATTGTGCTGGACACAATGGCTCAGTACTTGGAAGTAAATAATGTATCCTCATGTCAATCCTCACAACAAAATACCTGGTGCATGAAAATTCAAGAGTAAACATGGATAACAACAGTTTTAGAAGAAAAGTACTTGTTTGTTTCTCTCATATGATCTTAGTTGATGTGAGACACAAAACCCAGGAAGAATAAGGAAAACTATTAAAATATTTTTATTGAAGTTCTTCAGTAATACATAAATGGCAAAGATAATACTATTGGTAAAAATATAAAATTTGGAAAATGAGGAAAGTACAGGTTTCAAAACACACATACTTCATTCAATTTTTATATGGAAGTTGTTGACCAGTATCTTTTATGTCAAAAAGCATTTATAAATCAGAAGAAGAAGGGTCAACCTCTATAGTTTTTAAAACAGTATGAAAAGGTAAGAGAGAACAGATGTATCAATGGCTAACAATGAATAACATCAACCGAAAGAAATAAATATGAACATGGACAATGAGATAGTGCTATTCAGCTATGAAATGTGCAGAGCCTACATAAATTCAGAATAGCCAGATTAAGGGTATTGAAAGAATGAAGTATTATAAGAAATGAGACCTGTTACACAGAGTTTATGTAAAGGTGATTTAACTTATAAATAATAATATTTTTTGGTTTTGAAACAGAGTCTCACTTTGTGGCCCTCAGTAGAATGCCATGGCATCATAGCTTACAACAACCTCAAACCTCTGAGCTCAAGCTATCCTCTTGTCTTAGCCTCCCAAGTAACTGGGATGACAGGCACTTGCCACAATTCTCAGCTAATTTTTCTATTTTTAAGAGAGATGGTGTCTCCCTCTTGCTCAGGCTGGTCTTGAACTCCTGAGCTCCAGCAATCTACCCACCTTGGCCTCCCAGAGTGCTGGGATTACAGACATGAGCTACTATGCTTGACCCTGTAAATAATTATATTTAACATAATATGTCCAAACTATTTGATGTATCAATTCCATTTTTAATTTTTTTAACGATTGAATCCACATAAAGAAGTGAATATTGCCTACCTCTGAGGCGGAGGCAAGAGAATTGCTTAGGCCCAAGAGTTTGAGGTTGTTGTGAGCTGCAACGCCACAGCACTCTACCCAGGGTGACAGCTTGAGACTCTGTCTCAAAAAAAAAAAGAAAAAGAATTGAATATTGCATCATTGTTAATTATCTAAGAAAAAACATGAAAGCAATCTAGATCTCAATTACTAGGAAATTATTTAAGTAAATAGTATGATATATTTACACAATGGATCATTGGGTTGTCCTTATAAAGAATAAGATTAAATATTATAAATTAATATTAAGAGTACCTACAATATTTTGCCAAGTGAAAAGATGCTGGTGTCAGAATGTCGTATATGCTATGAACTCATATTTTTAAAGAAATATGAGCCATACATGGTTCCTTTAGGTACTGAAGACCTGGGTCTATATTTCTGGGTCTGTATTTCTGTATTAAAGAAAGCATAATCTTATTTAATAGTTATAGTTCATATGTTGAGTTAATGAAGAAAATATATGAAATGATATCCATGAAACAGCTAAAAAACTAATTGGAGAAACGGATTGCAGAGGAAGGAATAGGGCATTATATATTTTATTAGAAATATAGGCACTGTTTCTTTTCTTTTTTAGACATTGCACAGAAACTATTACAATTTGGCACTACCGTTAGATACTTTTTCTTTTTTTGAGACGAGCCTCAAGCTATCCCCTGGGTAGAGTGCCATGGCATCACAGATCATAGCAACCTCCAACTCCTGGGCTCAAGCGAGTCTCCTGCCTCCGCCTCCCAAGTAGCTGGGACCACAGGCGCCCGCCACAACACCCGGCCATTTTTTGGTTGCAGCCATCATTGTTGTTTGGTGGGCCCGGGCTGGGGATTC
>CAUYQV010041650.1:0-18724 GCA_963574575.1 Galagoides demidoff
TACACGTGTATGTGGGGAGTGTGTGTACATGGTGTGTGTGTATGTGGGGTGTGTACATGCTGTCAGGAGGTGAGTCCCAGTTGACCACTGCGGGCTGTCACTTCTGCCTTCATGGGCTGCTTCCTCAATAAAAAGTTTACATGATGTTATTTTAAGACTATGTTACTAGTTAGTAACAGTCTACTTAGGAAAATGATGACTATAATTGGGCTAGATTATATCTTTTTTTTTTCTGTTTTCAACATAAGTGAGAATATTTTCAGGGGCCTTGGGCACAGCACCCTTGTGTGATGGGTGAGTGGCCCCCAAGGAATGTGCAGAGTGGCAGGCCCAGAGGAAGCTGGTCCCCAGGGTGTCTGTGCTGCTCTGGGCATGGGGTTGGGCACCTCGTAGGTATGCGGTGCCTTGGTGTGGATTATTCCTGAATGATTCCAGGTCCTTGTCCCTGCTTCTCCCCTCCTGGTCATCTTAGGACTGAAGGCTGAGGAGGGCTGTGCTGGTGCCTGTAGACTCTGGTGGTGCGGCCCGGCAGGGGCACCTGTCGTCTGTCTCACCTTCACCTGAGCCTGCTGGGTGGGCCCAGCGCTGGTGGCTGGGACCCCCACTGCAGGGCCAGACGTGCGTGGCCTGCTGCCGGCCGAGGAGGGGCCGTACAGCGGTCAGGGGTCAGACTCAAAAGTACAGCCCCCAATGGCCATGAGACCCTGCTGCCCAGCAGCTGAGAAGCTTGAGGCAGAAGCAGCTCAGGCTGAGCACACGACACAGAGCGGCTGACTGAGTCAGTGAGGACAGGACAGAAACACACAGGAGAAAAAATAGCCTCTGGTTAGATTTAGAATCTTGCAGCTCCTTAGAGCTTCCTGTCTTTTTTTTTTTTTTTTCTCAAAAAAGTCACACTTGACTTTCAAAACATTATTTCCTAAAATTATCAACTGCTGGCATTTTTCCAGAAAAGAGGCCTGACTTGTCATCAGCCATGGAGCCTTCCCATGGGCAGAAGTCCAGATGAGCAAAGCGCCTTGGCCTCCATCCTCAGCGCTTCAGGGCCACACATGGGACAGGGCTCCTGGCCCAAGGGGCACTGGGTGAATCTGGTGACCATCTGTCCTTGGCTTGGGGAAGATTAGAAAGGAAAGGTGCCCACAGCTGCAGGAATTGGGTCCTCTTTACCCCTCCCCCTGCTCACCCAGCTCCACCCTAATTAAGAGCAGGAGCTTGAACCTGGGTTGCGGGGAAGCTTGGCTCTGGGGAGCAGCCCTGAGAGTCCACTGTCTGGCCCCAGGGCACAGCCTGCCCATCCTGGCCCCAGGAGAGGCTGCAGGGCACCCCTGACCCATTGCTCAGACCTGCCTCTGCTGTAGCCAAATGTCACATGCTACCCTGTTGGTCCATGCCAGGGTACAACAGCTCTAGGCCACTGTTTGGTAAGCCCATCATCCCATCAATGTCAAAAGCACCACATCCCAAAAGAACCCTGGTCCCTGCACGGCTGCCAGCACCCTCGGGTTCCCAGAGTGGTGTCCCTGGGCAGGGAGGTGAGAGGATTTATAGGGAAGCTGCACTTTATCCTCAGAGGAGAGGCCATTGACTTCCACAGCTCAAGCTGGAGAATACAGCTGAGCAGGCTAGAGGGAGGCAGGCGGCCCGTGCAGGGGGGACCCTGGGCAAGGGGAGAGGGGCTGGGTGCAGGTCATTTCCATGCCCGGCTGCCCACTCTGCTCCCGCTGGGTCCCACCTAATACTTACTATCCATGGAAATGTCACCTTCAAGGGATGAAAGGTTTAGTGATTGAAGGAGAAACAGTAACCTAGGAAGGCCCTTGGCACTGGGCAAGTACCTCCATCTAATCAAGGCAGAATGTAAACTAATCAGCAGGACCGATTAATTAAATTAAAATTGACACCGATTTCCAGATACCCTGACTTGGACAGGCCACAGCTTCTTTGAGAAGCAGAGAAGTTGTATGTAATTCTAATCCTACAAGTTCAGTGAGGAGGTGGCTTCATCCTTCCTGAGGAGGCATTGACTAGGGCAGGGACCTTGTAGACAGAGGGACACAGAGAGGACTCAGGCTCAGGACTCATGCCAAGACTTAGTAGAGCCCTTGGAGGCTGCCACCTGTTGGCCTGATGAGCAAAGCCTTCGATGATGGGTCCAGACAAAGGACGTTGCAATCCCCCTGGGCCAGGCTTTCCAAAGGGGGTTCGGAACCCCTGGGATTTGGTTAGGCTATGTGAGCTGCCCCAGGACAGCCCCTGCCCTGCTTGTAGCAGGTCCCTGCAGATGTCTGTGCCTCCTGCCCCTGCCGCCCCTGAGCCCACTCCCCAGGCTATTGCTGGTGGTTAAAATTGGGGTGATTCTGATCCCTCCTATAATTGCCAAGTCCCTGCAGGAATCTTATTCTGTCATTTCTGTCTGAGGTCCAGGAGCCCAGGCAACTCAGGGGGTTGCTGCCCGTGGCTAAGACACTAAGTGTCAGCAAGGGGGGCTGCCCAGGGCTGCCAGCAGGCTGGAAGAGGTCCAGGCCCAGGTCTGATGGAAGGCCCTAGTGGAGCCACGATGGGCGATGGTACGGGCCCTGCCCAGGCCTGGACAGCAAGCACAGGCCTCACAGCCAGACCCAGCCGCAGCACAGGTGCTGAGGCCTGCACAAGAGCATTCCAGAGCTCCAGGTGCGAACACCGAGTTTTCCACTAACGCGGAACCTGGAATCTCTCCCCCTCTGAGCTCTGGGAACGTCACACTGACACAGGGCCTGTGACCTCTCCCCCTCTGACTCCGGGAATGTCACACAGTCTCAAGGAGCTACAGGGAAAGCAATGCTGAGGTTCGTGCAGATGACATCGATTATGCAAAAAAATAATGTCTTACTGGGCAGGATGTTGGGATATCGGTTTTTTTCTCTGTTTTCTTCTTTATTTGCCATTTCAAATGTTCCTTGAATGTGTCCAGAGGGCAGCGACTGAAAGAAAATGTGGAGTTAGCACCAAAGGTGATGAATTCAAGCCCCGTGCTGCGTCCACTTCCCCACTGAGTGCAGTGACTAAGCAAACTACCTCCCACCCAGTCTCGTCTCCATGCCAGGCACAGGGCAGAGAAGGAAGCAGACACAGACCCCAGCTGTTCTCAGGGTGCTCTGTCTCATGGGGCCAACAGGTTTGGTCAAAATGGGGGTCCCACAGCCTAGGCCCCAAGCACAGGAAGTCATGGACCGGCCGGTGTGTCCCCACTGTAGCCTGGAGCCCACGGGTCGAGGCAGGGCAGGCCCTCCACAATGTGGTATGTAATGACCAGGACAGAGCTCTGAACTGGGAGACCGAGGGGTAAGGACCTGTGGAGGATTAGAAAGGGACTCTGTGGCCTGGGTGCTGGGCTGAAGGGTGAGCACAGCGGTCCAGGGAAGGGAGGCAGCGAGACCCCAACTATGCTCCATGGACGGCAGCTTCGGTAAGGCCTGGGGGTGAGATCGCTTGAAATGCAGACGCCCAGCCCTCCTGGACCAGCACACAAGTCACAGGATCCCCAGGGGTGCAGAAGTGTCCATGAAGCACCACCCTGGCCAGCTGCTTCATCTCAGACCAGGAGGTTGAGGTGTGAGAGGGCTCCCTCGAGACTCTACCCCACACACAGCACGGCTGAGTGTACGCTCGGTGGCTGACTGCCCAGGTGAGCTCAGCGTGGTACACAGCGCAGAGCCTTTTGAGTCCCTGAGTCCTGTCTTTCAACATTAATCTGACCACTGACTAGGTCCCAGGCCACTGGGATTCAGTAACAAGTGTTGTCATGATCTGCTGGGTGCTCCCAGTATGCCGGGCACAGAGGAGGAGCTGGGACCTGCCCCAGCCTCACCACTCACCTGTTATTAGGTGACACTAGGATCACCCTGTTCTAAGGATGGATTAACAGAAAGCCAAGGCAAAGTGTTGAGGATTTTTCCAGGGTCACATAGAAAACAAGGGGCAGACATGGGGTGGAGGAGGCATTTGTGTGTCCCCACCGGTCCCCAGCAGAGAGGCACAGGCCTCGCAGGGGACCCTAGATCAAAGCCATGTGGCCCTGGGCTTGCTCACCCTGTGGTCAGGGCCAGACCTGCCCCTCCTAGGTGCCCTGAGCCTCCCTCTCCCAGGGCAGGAAGTGTGTCTAATCACAAAGTCCCACCCAGCTGGTGCTCCCAGAGGGGCACCACGGGTCACCCTCCTTCCTCTGCTTTAGGGACGCCAAATACCATGGCCATGGGCTGAGCTTCTACCAGAGCTGGTGTAGAGGGACCAACCTGGTGGGTACCTCCCCTCTCCAGGGGGTGGTTCTCGGCTTCATCCCAGCCACCAGCACCAACTCCCCATGGAGTTCTGAACCTCTGGACCAAACCCAATCATTACATTTGCAGCAACCTTCTAGAGCCTTTTCTTTTTCTACCCTCAAAAGTCTTTTGGGGGCCCAGGGCTGAAAACTTAAGGAGAGATGACACTGTGGTGGGATGAGTGGAGCTGTGCGTCCAGCAAAGTCACACAGGCCTCGTGCCTGCACTCCAGCCAGTTCTGGTCAGTGTGGGCTCGTTAGCTGTGACAAATGCCCCACACCATGCGGACAGTATTGGGGGGGATGGCAGGGCACATGGGAGCCTGCACTTCCTGTGCCATTTTTCTGTATTCCTAAAACTGCTCTAAGGTAAAGCCTGTTAGGACAGTGGTTCTCAACCTTCCTAATACCTCAGTATATTTTCATTGTTAAAAAGGGTTTGTGACCCATAGGTTGAGAACCACTGTGTTAGAGGGTGAGTTAAAGAAATTGAGAAGTCTCCCGGGAGGGGTGTGAGTGGTGAGGATTGGGCAGGCTCTGATACCCCCCAGGGGCGCAGTCCTCGCAGCTGTCCTTGGTCAGACCGTGGGGAGGACAGCGCTCCCTTGGCTGCACAGAGGGTCAAGAGTGAGGGAAGTGTCTGGCTCTGTGAGTAGCACAGGTGCTCCCGATCCAGGCACACAGAGTAACCAGCCACATGGGGGGCAGCACCTTCCCCAGCACACAGGGTGACCAGCCACACGGGGGGCAGTACACAGGGTGACCAGCCACATGGGGGGCAGCACCTTCTCCAGCACACAGGGGGCAACACTTTCTCCAGCACACAGGGTGACCAGTCACCTTCTCCAGTGCTAAGTCTCTGAGCCACTCAGTGGCCCCAGGGGAACACGGGCACACCTGGCAGGCTGACCCCCACAGCACTGTGCTATAGCCTGGCACAGAGCAACTGGTGGGTAAATAGCCTGTGACTGATTGTTCGATTATAAGGGTCGGTCTATTGTCCATCTGAGGCGAGACTTCGTTCAGTGAACAGGCCGTGTTCCTTTCCCTCCCCCTTGGCAGTGCCAGACAGGCGGCAGCAAACGATAAGAAGCCGGCCGTGGGCAGCTCCATGAGAGACCCACATTGTCCAGCAAGGCCTGGGCTGCTGCCCGTTTGTTTATTGTGCTGGGGCCTTCCTTGGTGACCCTCCCTGTGCACTTCTACAGTGTTTATGAGCAGGTTGGTCCCAGGCTAGGGACTGGCTAGGACCAAGGCAGGGAAGATCTTGTCTGGAAGGAGGACTTTTCCTCGGCACTCACTTGCCAGGACCAGCCACATGGCGGGCAGAATGTTCCCCAACACACAGAGTGACCAGCCACGTGGCAGTTTCCCACATTAATCTAGGAAACAGATTCCACTAGGACAATGTTCCACATGGCAGGGGTGAAGACTGCCGAGCTCATCCAAAGGACAGCTCACTTACATGTCGCCACAGCCTGCGAGGGCAGGGAGTATCCCCATTTCACAGATGAAGAAACTGAGGAAGAGTTTAAGTAAACTCCCCAAGCTCTCCAAGCTAGGTTGAACATTCAGGGGCCACCTCAGCATTCACCTCATGTGCAGCCCCAATACCAAACCCTTTGCACCCTACCCAGCTTCGCCTGAACTGTGGATCAGCCACACATAATGTCCAGGCTCAACTGGACTGGTCTCCTCGAGTCTCCTGTGTTTCTGTCACACAACTCTGGGAGAGGAGCTCAGAGCATCGGGGAGGAAAAGAGAAATAAAGAGAAAAAATAGAGAGAAAGGCAAACTCATGTGCATCTGAGGACACAGAGGGGGCTTGCCACACAGGCAAGGGGGCCTGCTGCATGTAAGTGGCCCAAGGGCACAGCCAACCTGTCACCTGAGAGAACGGCAGAAGAGCCACTCTCCAGCCCCCGGGGCAGGACCGGGGTATGCGGTCTGAACTCAGAGTCCAGGGCCCAGCCCTGTACCCCATCACCTGCCATCACTGGATGGGAGTACAATGAGGAGTATGAAGTAAGGAATTTAAAGGGGTACCCCAAACCTCAGGAATCAAGATAAATTTCTACTGCAGCATTTTTAAAAATTCAAATTAATGTACAAAATCCGTGGTGAAAAACTATTAAACTTTTAAATAATGACAAGATCAAGAAACATTCATTGACAAACCAAACCAGAGCTTGAGGCAGTGAACAAGCCGCCGGCCAATCCCACCTCCACGGGCAACCCTGCTACTTTGTTCACCAGGGACCGCTTGCGTGAATTTTGATATTTTTAAATGTTGTAATAAAATACAACTCATCCTGACCACTGAGCTTTCTGTTGTCCCCTGAAATTTTGTACCTGCCCCACCTTGTTCCCAGCCCCCTCCCGGGGAGCTGCCCCCATTTTTGAGCTGGTGGCAGCTGGATGTGACTCAGAGCCCTCCACCAGCCCCACTGATGGGGAAACAGCAGTGTAGGGGAAATGGGACAAGATGGGAGGGGGGAGTTTTCTAGCCGCAAACTTGGATAGTTATTTTTAAAATGGAGAATTAACTTCTCTTGTCAGGCTGAGAGATTGCAAAACAATAGTGCTTGGAGCTGTCTTTCAATATGACCTAATTTCTCAAAAAAAAGGGGACACATTTGGAAACAATAAAAAGGAAGCAAGATAAAGGCAGATGAGGCTCCTGCTAAAAAATAAGCAACGTATGGTTTGCACGCCAGCACCTTCCAGCAGGGTGATTCTGTGCCGAGGGTGGCAGACCTGCAGCAAAGGCGTCTCCAGATACAACAATTGCACAGCCATTTGGTCACAGAAGCCACTGCCTGGGCCTCACATTCCAGACACAGGTAATCAGGACAGGCTCATCTCCATGCCCCCTTCCTGGACAATGGAAGCCAGATTCAGGGAAGTTAAGGGATGTCCCGGGGCTGGGCCAGACAGGCTCAATGCTCCACACAAGAGCAAACAGACGAAACAGGATAGAGCAACACTTGGTCTAAACACCAAATAGTAAACTCCGGGACCACTCTTCCCTGAGTGTGGTCTTTGTCTGTCTACCTGTCTACCCATCCATTGTCCATCTGTCTGCACAGACGCTTATGGTGGACATGGTTTGTGTCCCCCTAAAGCAGCCCCCACGGCTACTCAACCACTGCAGTGATGCTGGCTGGGCAGAGGGCTGTGTCCTCCTGCAGGGAGCACGGGAGCTCTCAGAGCTCTGGAAGGGCGGTCCGGGGACCCTGATGCTTCACTATCTATGCTCAGGCCCTGGTCTTTTGCATTATCAGGATAATAGTGTTTCTGTCACATCTGATTTTAGAACTTGACACTCAGTGTCTGAGCTGGAAGGAGGCTTCACTAACTCCCACTCAATCGTCTCATCTCATAAACACGTGTTGGAGAGGCACATCATACCAGAGGCCTCCCACCTCCATTTCAGACCGGCATCATCCTTGATAAAGGGTTCTGAGTCTTTGGGGGTGACTCCGCCTCTGCTATGACACTGTACTTCCGGGGTCTCTACCACGTGACATGAGCACAGAGGAGACCTCGCCACACTCACGTTGAATTCCTCTCGAAAGTGCTTGCAGTCGTCGGCAGAGCGGACTCTGATCTCCTCCTCCAGGTGCCCCACGGGGATGGGGAAGTACTTCTTAGGCCCCGAGGGGGACCTGCTCAGCAACATCACCCTTTGCTGCTCTGTGGGATCAAAAGAAACACGGGGACCCTTAGCCACGTTCCTGGGTGGTGACTTATTAACCAAACCAAATGCCAACCGGCTTGACAAAACGTCACGGCTGCAGGGAGGGGAGGCCTCTCGTCCCCCAGTCATGCAGCCAGAGTCTCCTGTGACACGTCCCATCATCTGGGAGTGGTGAGCGTCCCTCTCCAGAGCTACCTGGTCCTTCCACATTGCACACGACCTATCCCTCACCAGACCAGTCACCCCCCGCCCACCCTCCCTCTGCTTCTAACTCCCGCTCCTTCCACAGAGCCCTGGAGGCGGCTCCATGATCCAGCTCAGGCTTTCAGGTTTGGAAACAGAAGAGTAATCATAGATTCTGGGTGCAAGCTCAGAGCAGCCGGGAAATCGGTTATGAGTCTCTGGCAGAGTCCTCTTCTTTCTCCTGCTTCTTCAAACCCCATAAGTTCCAAAGGGAATAAAAGAAACCATTCGGGGAGGGAACAGGCATTAGAAGGGGGATGGCCTACAGGGGAGGTCTTGGACCAGGTGCTCACACAAACTCAGAGTGAGAGCAGGAAGAGAAGTCACAGCACACACTTCCCTTCCGGCAGAAACAGCGGCACTGCAAAGGCCAACGTGACAACTTGGCTGTCACACTTGCCAAAGAGCCTGTTTCCACCTGCAGAGCCATTCTGAAGCCCTGCCAAAAAACGTCACCCCAGGCTCACTCCTCCAAATGACAGTCAGGGGAAGAATAACTGCCCTGGGCTTCTGGGCTACTCCCCGCCACACCCTCTTCCCCCTCATTCCAGCTGTGGAAATGTGTAGGGTAGGAGAGGGCAGAAAGGTGGCACCTAGGGCCACACTGCCATCTAACAGGGCCACTGTAAACCTGTACCTTGCCTAGGTCTTTTGTTGCTGATATTCTTTTTATGATGGCATGTGTGTTCCCCCAAACCAGGGTACACCTGGGTAGGAAGATGACTATAGGAGCCATAGTCACTGGGTAAGCCCATTTTTTCAAAGCCTCTGCCTTCCACACCTTCTGTCATCTCAGTGAGAGGAAAGCAGGTGCCTTTGTAAGAGCCCCTTACAAGTTAGAAACTGAACTTTGAATCTAAAAGTTGGAAATGCCCCACCTGATGCTGATCTCTGTAAATACTTGAGTAGAGCAATTTCCCTGCTTTCCACTGAACCCCCAAACAGCACCATTTCAGCAGAATAGCGCTGACCCAGTCTTATCTAAGGAAGATCGTAAGGCCTGTTGAAAAGCACCACATGTCAAACCCCGTGAAAACGACAGGATGTGAACAGTCTCTCCAAAAAAGCCACAAACACAATGTCGCAACGTCTGTTTCACCCTGGAGGAAAAATAATCCCTGAAGTAAAGTTTTGAAACAGAGAATTCTCTAGTAGTGACAATATAACCCCAGGTGAGGTGAGTTAAGGTGGCAAAGCTCAAGGAGTTCAAAATGTACTGTAAGTATTAGCGGTAACAGCCCGCCCGCCATCTGCTAGAAACAGCGTCTTGGCTCCCAGACCCCAGCCCGGGAAGTGGTTTCCGTACCTTGCTCTTCTAAGATTCCGTTGGGCATCTTCTTGTCATTGGCGCTGACCACAGCTTTCCTCTGCTTCCTGAACCTTAGGACACAAGATGCATTGGGAGTCAGCCCTTCTGGGTGTCCAGGGAGCCCCGAGACCCCGGCACAGAGATACCCACCAGGTGAGCCGGGAGAAGCTGTTCCTGCCGCTCATGGCTGAGCCGCGCCAGGCCCGGCCGCCCGTGCGTCCCCCAGCCCAGCTGCCCGGTGCCCTCTCTGTACCGCCCACGCCCCGCAGCCTGGAGAAGGCTCATTTCCTCCTCTGAGCTGGTCGGGGCAAGTCAGCAGCCCAGGACACTCCTACCTGAAGAAGTAGGCGGCCAGCAGGAGGGAGAGCAGCAGCAGCAGGGGCAGCAGCAGCCAGGCCAGCAGTGGCTGGGCGGTGCCCGGGTCCCCGGGGCCTGCGGGGGAAAGGACGCCCGGCGGGACCCACTTTACAGTTTGCAAAGCAGTCTCCGTCCATCAGCCCTTCTTCCTGGCCACCAGAACCCCACTTAAGAGTTTGCAAAGTGGTTGCACCATCCCCACGATGTAACAGCTTTTGTTGTTGCTGTTGACATGGAAAAAGAAACCAGGACTGAGGGGAGGGTATGACCTGTCTGAGGCCCCTGGGGAAGGCACAACAAGGACAGGTCCCCACACCCTCATGCAGCCCAGGGCCTGGCTGCCCGTCTCCCTGTGCAGGGCTGTGGCTCTCCCCCTAGGGAGGTGGAGGAGGGTGGAGGTGGGGTGCTTGCTGGTCAGCCCCAGCACAGCGCTGGGAACCTGACCCGGCGCAGTCAGGCTCCCAGGGCCGTCAGCTTGGGCAGGAGCCCAGGGCACAGGGAGCCAGCCTGGCCTTTGAGCTGGGGGAGGCTGTGAAGGCCTGTCACGCTGCGATTAACCTTTCAGAGATTCGAGCTGCCGACTCCACCTGCCAGAGGGTGTTGCCGGCACGGCCCTCACTCTCCCTTTGTTCTGCACACCTGCCAGCTGACCTTCCTCATCCAGAGAGACACTCACATCCCTGAGCCCTGCAGAAGAGGCTGTGACTTCCCAGACCTACCGTGCCCTGCACACACACCTCAGTTCCTGTGGGCACTGGCAGCCCCTTCCTCCTGCTCCTGCCTAATCTGCCACACTCCACTTCCCTGGCCAAAACGTGCCGACTCCTCAAAGACCCCCGTCCAGGAAGCCCTCTGGGCTCCTCTCCTGGGAAAACGACAGGATGCCTCAAAGCACAGACCCTTCTCTGCCATGAGTGGACAGGCACTCAGGGCGACTGCCTTGGCTCCCATTTCTGTGGAAGCTCCTCAAAGGTGACAACTGGGTTTCTGAGCCTTCAAGTTCCCAGAATCCCCAACCCCATTGCTGAGCCCAGGGGAGTCTCTGTGTACGTCCTCTCGAGAGCCAGCCTGGGCCCTCACCAATGCTCAGGTGCTGGGAGGGTGACAAGGCCCTGTGGTCTCCCTGTGCCCGGAACCTCCATGTGTATTCCAAGGGTGACTTTGTGGTCCTGGGATGTGCCCCTCAGCTGCAGGTTCCCTGGGCTGGGGCCAGGCCTTGTCAGCTGTCCTCCACCACCTGGCTCTGGCTCTACACCTGCAAAAGGCCAGTGCAGATCTTTTTGCCATGGCATCTTCATACTTAGCTCACAGCAACCTCAACTCTTGGGCTCAAGCGATCCTCCTGCCTCAGCCTCCCGAGTAGCTGGGACTACAGGTACCCTCCACAATGCCCAACTAGTTTTTTCTAGTTTTAGTAGAGATGGGGTCTTGAACTTGCTCTGGCTGGTGTTGTACTCCGAAGCTGAAGCAGTCCACTCAACTCAGCCTCCCAGAAGCCTGGGGTAGCAGGCATGATCCACCCCGCCCAGCCAGTCCATGCATATTTTTCTAATAAGTGATAAAATTTTAAGGACTTGAGTGACCATGAGATGTGGCTGTTCCCTGAGCGCACAGGTGGCCTGTGATGAGGAGGTAGTTCCTGCCATGTGGTGAAGGCACCGTTAACCTGGCCACCGTTATCAAGGCCCCCCCACCTGGCTGGCTGTGCTCAGGGCCCAGCAGCCTGGCCACGCTCTTCAGTCCCCACGGTCAGGTGTTTGCAGCCTTGGTCCTGGGGGGATGTTTTGCACCCTGCACATAATTGGGGTGGCACCAGGCTGAGCTGTCTCCCCAGTCCCTCTCTTCTGACCCTGCCCTGCTCACTGTAGATTCTTGCTGGGGAATGACCTGGTCTGAGGCTTCCATACCTTTGGCCCCAGATAGCACTCACTCCCTCCCACCTTGCCAGGGCTTTGGAGCCACCTCAAGCCTGCTGACTGGGGGATGGCTGAACCTGGGGCACTGCTGAGCCCAGCTGCTTATGAACTCCCGACTGGGCTCCATCCCTTCCTGGTCAAGGGCAGCCACAAAGCCTGCGCAGTCGGCCCCACTCCTCCCTCCTGTCCCCTGAGAATGTCCAAATGCACACGCTCCCCTCTCCTCGGGCTCTGTGCAGGGAGACTCCTCACTTCTACAGGGCTCAGAGTTGGGCTTTGGGCTCAGTTTCTGCACAGGAGGTGACTCGACTGGCCAGCTTGGGGGGGTCTGCTCAATCAGGAGGAGAGGGACGCACCCACCCCCAACCAGCCCATTATGGGCTGCTGTCAGGAGGCTTGAGAGAACAGCCTCTGTACATGCCTGCAGTTACAGGCATGGTGACACCATAGAGAGTGGGTCTCAACCTTCCTAATGCTGCGGCCCTTTAATACAGTTCCTGTAGGTCGCGACCCACAGGTTTAGAACAGCTGCCATAGAGCATGAGGCTGAATGACTCAAGTCCCCAAAGGGGCCACACATGTGGGCAGAAGTGATGGGTCACAAGGGCCCTCTGTGTATAGCCAGCTCTGTTCTGGAGGGCAGAGGTCAGGTTCACAAACAGCACAGCCTCCCAAAGTCAGGCAGTGACATCCCCAGGCAGGGCAGGCCTGGTGAGGGCTGAGGAACTAGGAGTCCACTCCCCGTCTGCAGGGGCGGCTGCTCCCCAACTCCAGACCACAGGATCCTGCAGAAGGTTGGCCCACAGTGCCTAGTTCTTTATATTTTCCAAAAGAAGAAATAAATACTTTTATGTAAAAATTTCCTCATTTTTAAATATTGGTGAGTAATTTAATTGAAATACAATTTTGTTAAACAGTGTGGGCCAGAAAACAAAAACAAAAACACAACTTGGTGCTGTGCTGTGGTGTGCCTGGGCGCCCCGGGATCCAGGGCAGGGTGCCGGCTGGGGCCTGGGAATCACTCCAGGGTCACATTCTGTTTTCATTCTTTCTTGATATTGATCAGATGGGTGGGACAGGGGTGGTGGTGGAAAGGAGCAGAAGGAGCCTCCCCTGGGAGGTGAGTACCCGGGAGGGTCACCGGGAAGCAGCCTTCTTCCTGAATTACTGTCAAAGCCAAGTGCGTATGTACGTGCACACAGATGACATGCACACGCACACCTGCAAGTCGTGTTTGTGTGTGCATGCACGTTTGCTTACAAAGATTCTGGCCCTGGAAACTGAAAATCTTCAGCTTGGGTGTGAGTTTGGAGGAGACCAGGAGAATGGCAGTCTTGACTGGAGTGTGCCCTGTCCCCGAGTTCCCCTCAACAGCTAGGTCTCTTGGGGGCCATCTTGTCTCTGCTGAGGAACACAGCTGCTCTCTTTGTGACCCCTGCCTTTTGTCTTTCCCTCTCGCCCACCTTCACCCCAAACCTTCTTTCCCCTAAGAGCCCCGGAGACAGAGCACATCCACACGGGAGAGGCGCAGCTCAGCCAGGTGTAGGCGGACAGACTGGATGGTCAGGACCCTGACTCGCACTCAAGTCTAAGATTTTCAATTTTCAGGAACCCTTTCTCTTCCAAGAGATAAATATGGTTAAAATTTTGCAGTGTACTTTTTCTGACATTTTTTCCTACAAATTTACATTCATAAATATGCAGGTTTCGCAAATAAATAGATTCGTACTACTCTCTCGTTTCGTCTAAGGCTTCGTGGATGGTAAGGAGTTCTGTTATTTTAAGAACCACTATGAAAGAAAAAAGAAGATACTAATTATAATTGTGGAGAGCTACCGATTTTGAGACACATCCTGCTACAGCAATGTTAACTATGAAAACAACAAATGAAAGGCAGCACCAGGGCAGTTCCCGGGCGGCCCTTCTCCTCGGCTGTCTGTCCTGGAGAGCTTGCATGTCAGCCCGGGGAGCTTCCTCACTCTGGGCAATAGCTTCTTGGATTCCCAGTTTGGGGACAGACTAAAATGGGATGGACTTTTAGGCTGTTTCTAATTTTTTGCTATTACCTTGAATTCTGAAAATTATATATATTTGTGTATCTCGAAAGTGTTTCTGCAGAGCTCTTGCTGTGTCCGTGTGCACACAGATTAAATTGTCACAGAATTGTCAGCTTGCCTGCCCCAAACCTTCCAATTGCTACGCTCACCCATAACGCACGGTGGAGCCAATTTCTGTTCTCGTGAGTTTTAGCACAATCCTTTCCATTTTGCTCAGTCCAATAGATGAGATGATAATGTCACTTTAATTTTCATTCCTCTGATTTCTAGAGTGTTATGCGTTGTTTTCATGGTCAGTGAAACCTAATTGACTAACAGACATTTGTATTTGCTGATCACATTCTCTGCGTATTTCTCTACTCTGTTCTTTTACATAGTAGCCTTTAGAAATTCTTCCTACATAATATGGTTAATGACACTCTTACATAATTTGTAAATATTTATCTTCAATTCCTTGTATAAAAAAATGTGTTGTGATGAATAGTGAATACATTTCATTCAATTATGGGACAATTTCCTGTTACTGTGGCACTTTTGGCAAAGTGCCCATCATCTCAAATGATACTTCATATTTCTTTTAGGGATAAGATGACTGTTTAACGAGCAATTCCCAGGGTCAGGTTCCCCTCCAGAATTCTGAGCCTAAGCAGCTGTCTGCACCTGTAGCCTGAGGCCCATTTCCCTCTGCCTGGTGGGACTGGCAGCTGCCCCTGAGCAGGGGAGGCCCCAGCAGAAGCTGCACCGAGGTATGAGTTTCATAAGTGGTCCTATTCTGGGTGCTGAGGTCACATGACTATCCCTTCTTCCTGAAAGTAACCCCTCCCATCCATGGCAATATTATGAGACAGTAATTTTGTTTTCCAATAAACTGAAGAGCCTCAGGTGTGAGGTGGACATCACGCCGACAGTGCTCACAGCGTCAGCTGCAGGAGCACCCTCAGAGTTCCAGCAGAGCCTTCTCTGCCTTTTGGCTCAGGGATGCTCAGCCGTGCCACTCCTGAAGGTGAACAGGCACAGCCTGGTAGCTTGCCAGCCAGGGCCTCTGAAAAGGCCAATTGGTTAGCGTTGGGAACACAAGCCAGCATTGAGGCTGACGCGTTTCTCTGAACCTCCCTGCAGGTGCAGGGTATCAGCCAGCAGAGCCCAGCTCCCCTCTGTCAGGCGCAGAGACTCACAGTCCCCAGGTCTGGAGTGTCCCAGGCTCCTGGACACCACCAGATCCGACCTGCAGAGCTGGGTTGCAAAGAGGACCACAGGGAAATAGTTCATATTTGCTGGCAGTTTCTGGTCTTCCTTGTGTGTGGGTTTTGACTTCTTTGGGGTTTTGAGGCAAGGAAAAAAAGGTAGGTAACACTGAGAACTGCCCTTCCAGCTGCGGGCTCCACCAGTGAGGGTGCCTCACCTCCTCCCTCCACCTGTGAGGGCACCTCGCCTCCTCCCTCCACCTGTGAGGGCACCTTGCCTCCTCCTTCCACCTGTGAGGACACCTCGCCTCCTCCCTCCACCTGGGCCCATGGTGCACTCACGGCACGTTGGTTCCAGGTCAGAAGACTGTGTGAGGCCCTCGAGCTGGGTGGGGATTGAACGCTTGACCCAGGCTGAAGGGTGTCACCTTCTTAGTTTTCTAACAGGGCTGCTCTGGGGGCCAGGCTGGTAACTTTTGTCTTCTCTGAGCCTTGCTATGACCAAGTAATCTTAATTTTATGTGCCAATTTGACTAGGCCTTGGTTGCCCAAGTATTTGGTCAAATCTCATTTAGGGTATGACTGGGAGGGTGTTTTGGATGAGACTAATATTTGAATTGATGGAGCAAAGCAGATGGGCTCCCCAATGTGGGTGGCCCCTTCAATCATTGGAGCGCCTGAATGGGGCAAAAAGGCAGACCTCTCTCAGGAAAAGAGGACTCTCCTGCCTGGCACCCTCCAAATGGTGGCAACAGGCTTTCCTGGGTCCGAAGTAGCCTCACAACCTTTGGACTTGAACCATCAGCTGTGCAGGCTTTAGATGTGGCAGCCTCCATAACTGTATAATTCAGTCCTTGTAACAAATATATATAGTCGCTTATCTCCTTATTAAAATATATGTACACTTATAAAAGTTCTAATTCCTTTATACATGTATATGTATGTATATATTCTGTTTCTCTGCAGAGTCCTGGCTAACACACAAAATTCTGCAGAGTTAGATCTGAGAGCTGAGGGGGAATGGAGCACCATTCTATGGTGGGGAGGACCTGGCACCAGCCCTGGGACAGAGGGAGGGACTGGCCTCTGCTGGTTACAGGCTCTTCCTTATGGTCCCATGGGAGGTGTTGGCTGCCGTAGAGAGGCCTACAGGTCTGCAGGGAAGGCACGATGTGCCCAGGAAGTTCTTTCCCACTCAGACCTGGGCTTCTCTCTGTGGCAGGCAACATCTGAGAGCAAGTAGATGGACTCAAGAGTTAACCCTCTGGTCAGTAGGAGACTAGCCTGATCTCCCGCCACCCAGACACACACCTTCCTACGTAGAAGATGAAACCACAGTCATCCCAGGAGTGTCCTCAATGCAGTGGTCTCGTTAGCACTCACAGCAGGGCCCAGAGTAGGTGCTGTTACTATGTGGACTTCACAGACTCAAGACTCCCGGTCACTCAGCTGTTAAGAGGCTGAGCTGGAGCATGAACCCTGCCATTCACTCTTATTCCTTCACCACTTCCTCTCCTCTTCATCCTTCTTTTAACTTTGCATATTTATTTATTGCATTGAGATAAAATTTACATATTATTAAATATGCCCTTTTAAGCTTATAATTCAACATATTTTTATAGAGTCACAGAGTTGTGTAACCCAGTCCTAGAACATTCCCATCTGCCCTGTAATCTCCTCCATCCTGTCTGCGCTCACACCCCATTCCAACCCCAGCCACAGAACTACTCATGTGCTCTCTCCCCATGGATTTGCCCATTTGGATGTTTTCTACCCACAGACTCGCGTGATGACTCACGGGATGTGTGGTCTTTGGTGTCCAGCTCCTGTCACTGACTGTGGGTGCATGTGTGACACTGTCCTCAGCTCCTGTCACTGATTATAGGTCTGTGTGTAACACTGCACTCAGCTCCCATCGCTGACTGTGGGTGCGTGGGTAACACTGTACTCAGCTCCCATCACTGACTGTGGGTATTTGTGTAACACTGTACCCAGCTCCCGTCGCTGACTGTGGGTACGTGTGAAACATTGTAGTCAGCTCCCTTTGCTGACTGTGGGTCTGTGTGTAACATTGTACCCAGCTCCCGTCACTGACTGTGGGTGCGTGTATAACACTGTACCCAGCTCCCGTCACTGACTGTAGGTCTGTGTGTAACACTGTACTCAGCTCCCGTCGCTGACTGTGGGTCTGTGTGTAACACTGTACTCAGCTCCCATTGCTGATTGTGGGTCTGTGTGTAACACTGTCCTCAGCTCCCATTGCTGATTGTGGGTCTATGTGTAACACTGTCCTCAGCTCCTGTTGCTGATTGTGGGTCTGTAACACTGTACTCAGCTCCCATCACTGACTGTGGGTCTGTCTGTAACACTACCCAGCTCCCGTCGCTGACTGTGGGTCTGTGTGTAACACTGTACCCAGCTCCCATCACTGACTGTGGGTCTGTGTGTAACACTGTACCCAGCTCCCGTCGCTGACTGTGGGTCTGTGTGTAACACTGTACTCAGCTCCCGTCGCTGACTGTGGGTCTGTGTGTAACACTGTCCTCAGCTCCTGTTGCTGATTGTGGGTCTGTAACACTGTACTCAGCTCCCATCACTGACTGTGGGTCTGTGTGTAACACTACCCAGTTCCCGTCGCTGACTGTGGGTCTGTGTGTAACACTGTACCCAGCTCCCATCATTGACTGTGGGTCTGTGTGTAACACTGTACTCAGCTCCTATTGCTGATTGTGGGTCTGTGTGTAACACTGTCCTCAGCTCCGGTTGCTGATTGTGGGTCTGTGTGTAACACTGTACCCAGCTCCCATCACTGACTGTGGGTGCGAGTGTAACACTGTACTCAGTTCCTGTCACTGACTAACTGTGGGTGTGTGTGTAACACTGTACTCAGCTCCTGTCACTGACTGTGGGTGCGCGTATAACACTGTACCCAGCTCCCGTCACTGACTGTGGGTGCGTAATGCTGTATTCAGCTCCTGTCACTGACTGTGGGTGCACATGTAACAGTGTACCCAGCTTCCCTGGCTGACTGTGGGTGGGCATGTAACACTGTACCCAGCTCCCGTTACTGACTGTGGGTGCGTGTGTATCACTGTACCCAGCTCCCGTTACTGACTGTGGGTGGGCGTGTAACACTGTATCCACCTCCCCTCGCTGACTGTGGGTGCACGTGTAACACTGTACCCAGCTCCCGTTACTGACTGTGGGTGTGTGCGTAACACTGTATCCAGCTCCCCTTGCTGACTGTGGGTCTGTGTGTAACACTGTACTCAGCTCCTGTCACTGAATGTGGGTCTGTGTGTAACACTGTACCCAGCTCCTGTTGCTGACCGTGGGTCTGTGTGTAACACTGTACTCAGTTCCCCTCATTGACTGTGGGTGCACATGTAACACTGTACCCAGCTCCCCTCACTGACTGTGGGTCTGTGTGTAACACTGTACCCAGCTCCCCTCGCTGACTGTGGGTGTGTAACGCTGTACCCAGCTCCCCTCACTGACTGTGGGTCTGTGTGTAACACTGTACCCAGCTCCCGTCACTGACTGTGGGTGCACGTGTAACACTGTACTCAGCTCCTGTCGCTGACTGTGGGTGCGTGGGTAACACTGAACTAAGCTCCCGTCACTGACTGTGGGTGCACGTGTAACACTGTACCCAGCT